>JAEQBH010006516.1:0-104179 GCA_016808115.1 Tetrastigma voinierianum | reverse complement strand
AGATTCCAAATATGCAATAAATTCGAGTTTTGATTTGAAAGGATTTTCGGCGGGCGAAACCTTATTTGAATACAAAACCTAAAAATAAAATATTCCTATTCCATATGTTTGATTCTAATCCATAGTTGCTCTGACGATGCAATGTGAGACACGATTAAATCTACTTAGATCCTGCATGTTAGAATACAAAACATAATAATAATGAGAAATCACAGATATTGCATACTACGATTTGAAATCCATGGTTGCTTGATGCGGAATCGTGAATCTTAATGCGATCTCAAGATCTTCTCCCTTATCCCCAGATTAATGACACTGGCTTAATGAGAATGCCTCTCACGTATTAGATAAAGTATTTCTCTTTGAATCTGTATGTGAGTATGAAATAACGTATCCTTAGGGTTAGGGAGGGACTTGAGCCTTTTATTTATAGAGTTCTGACCACGGGCCCTCTCATTACGGGTCGGGCCGTACTCAGCCCACACACCTGCCAGCCCCATATTAAAACTATTTAAGAATCCATATTTCTCACTTAATTAGACCAAACTTAATTCAGTTAATTTTAATTAATAAAGCCCACATAAACGGAAAATCTTACAATTTTATTATAACATATATACATACATACATAGGATATATGCAATTGGGTTTTGTATCATTTTGCCTCTTCATATATACATATCTTTCACTAGATTTTGGGTGGCGATGCTACACCTAATCAGTTTCTAAAACGGAGTCTCCGGATATGAACTCCATATTACACCCATTGGTATGAAAGTGCCATTGGGAACAGAAGTTAACATTTCAATTTCTCTTGGATGGGTAAGCTCTTTATTATCATTTTCTTTTCTTTTCCACGCATGTTTATATATATATATATATATATATATATATATATATATATATATATATATATATATAGTATATATTTATAGTATCATCTTCTTTTCTTTTCTTTTAACCCATACGTCAACTGGTTCACAGGGAAATCAACTTTCTGATACAGATTCGAAGCTTACATTTTTAATGTCCAAGTCTTATGATGCCGAAGAGGTATTGATAGATAGGTAATAACAAAGTCTGAATGTTACCTTTGACCTTCAACGTGATCAACAATTAACAAAAAAAAAAAACATTACTCCCTTGGTTGAGCATTAGGTACTTATTCCACCAATCTACTTCTTAAATTATGATTATATTCTTCTTTATCCACCATTTTATCTTCTTACTTTTTTTTTCACAACCTAAATAATTTATAAAGACATTCCTTGTAACTTTCCAGAAATTTATAAACAAAAATATAATGTTATAATACCATATCAATTAGGGAATTCTTTTATATAATATTTTTGCATAAATGAATATTACATACATATATATAGTATATAATATATATATAATATATATAACAACATGTATATATATATATAACTCTTATATATATATATATATATATATATATACTAAGACAGATATTCATAATAGAAGGCTAACATTATTATACATTGATCTTAAATAATTGATAGTTGATTAGTATATATATATATATATATATATATATATATATATATATATATATACTAAGACAGATATTTCATAATAGAAATAACATTATTATAATTGATCTTAAATAATTGATAGTTGATTAGTATGAGTACTTTCTTTTATGGTAATTAAGAATTCACATTCTTGTTGGAAGTTTCACGGGGCAATTTAAAATTATTTTAGTGTATGTTACTTATGGTTAATATAGTTAAATATCTTACAGTTGGAATTTTGTAATGAATACATCAATTTCGAACAATTTTGAGATACCGGATACTCTTCATGTTCAATATGTTTATGAAGAAGACTTATTACACATGGTAATTGTGATGTCTCAAATCCGGGGGTCCCGTTGACAACTCATGGAATTCCTGTGGATTTCGGGTGACCTGATATCACATTGTTGTTCCCATTTATCGGGATACATATTTTCACAAAAATCGGGCATAGTCTCCTTTGTTACGAGGAGAATTTGTACCCAAACATACGACACAATATAGTGAATAATCATAACCCATATAGGGTCTCAACAGAAGTAGTATTGACCCCCCATGGCCCATCTGTCCATATCCCCAATATATACATTCCTTTACCGGGGCCCATTCATTCACATTTAAATCTAAATTATGAAAATGAAACGCTTAATTACAGTTCGTAAGAGTCCGATCACGACACTCTTACCATAATTACATACCCGACTATTTAGACAATAGTCCCAAAAGAATTTAGTCACAATTCTTTTATACAAAATATTTTTACAAAAATGTTACTAAAAAATAATATAAAGGCCACACATCGGCCTTCTTCATAATCACGGCCTCGTCGGAGCATCGTCTCCCTGTACACCCCCTGTACTTGAAAATGAGTCCCACGACGGGGTAAGCAATGCCTAGTAGAAAAATTTTCCTACAAGGGCTACTCCTCGCCTAAATGCTCATACAATGGCATACATAAAACATCAAATCATATCCCACATATAAATAATGCAATCCTATATGGAATGTTAAAATTAGCCATGCATGAGATGAGATTCCTCATGCCTCTGACTTCGAGTCGACCGACTCCCTCACACCTATAATGCCTAGCGTGAAGAACCAGTCATTGGTGTTTCAGCCAATGAATTAAACCATTGGACAACCCTCCAATTTTAATTTATCAAATCCCATGTGTTTATTCATGGGCCACGTCTTTCAAAATTAAATACCCAGCGGGATCGGCCTTGCGCCTTCCGACATTTTTACGGGCTTTCATCGTCAGTGATCATGTCTAACCGCATATAAATTTGGGTCTTTCACCATGGGTGGGGATCTACCCCATCTTGCTACGCTCAAACACACGTGATTTATATTTATTATTGTTTTATACCACCGTGACTCTTGATTTTGGACGTGGTCCCATTCCGAAACTCTCACCACAGTCACAGAATGGTGAATAACGATTACCATGCACCTACACCCTAAATCTCGATGTGACGTGCATATGAAATCTGATCATGCCATTTCATGCGATGTCATACTACATTCACAATAAGAGCTATACAACATTTATAAATTTAGGATAATTATATTCCTACATATAATTCCATTTATCAAAATTTTCATGTTAATACGTCAAGCAAGTATATATAAAAATGATTTTTACACACAACAACATGTTATTTATTTTTCCAACAATAACACACAAAATGACCCAAATCTCGAACCCACATAAACAGGGCACCTCTTGGTCCCTTCATGGTCATGAACCATTTTTTGTTTCATTCATCAACAAATTTCGATAATGCAGAAAACTCAACAAAGAAACTTGAATATGTCGATCCACAGGTTAAAACCAAGCGAACCAAGTGGAATTTGCCTAGAACCGATCCCAAAAATTCCAATATTCAGTCTCAAAATCTTGTCGGTATGCAGAAAACAGTCCCAAAATGTTGTTGTCTTGTGCAACGATCCCAAAAATTCTTAGGGCGTAAGCAGTCAGGCAGTCTAAAAATTCCTACACTCAGTCCCAAAAATTTGGGACTGAAATTTACAGCCTCTCAAGGCCTCTAAGAAAAACCCAAGCCATTAAATGACCTTTAAGCTAGAAACAACCAAAGTAGGAAAATACCCTACCTCTTGGAGTTTGACAAAACCCCTTGATTTTGGTACCCACGCGTAGCCCTTGTTGCGTTGACCGACTTTACCTCTTGTTCCGACGAAAACCCACGGCCCGATTTCCATAGATCTTAGAGAGAAGTTTCTCTCTCTATTTTTCTTCTTTCTCTCTCTCTCCTCTCACTCGGTCTCCTCTCCCGTTTTTTTCTCCATTTCCCTCTTTTTGACTTTTCTCATTTCCTTTTCTTTTTCTTTTATAATTATTTTTTTCTTTTCCTTATTTTATTTTTTTTTCTTGTTTTATCTTTCCCATTATTTCCTCCACTTGACACTTGGCTCAATGTGGTCATTCACCTGAAGTGCGACACATGTCATGCCATGTGTCACGAGCACAGATGCCTCAGCAGTGAAATCGTTGTCTCGAATCAGAAGCGAGAATTCGGCGATCTTCGATTTCGCGAGACAAATTCAACGGTGAAGTCCGTTTCGTCATCCGATGTTTATAAAATTTCCGATTTTCAACCGTAATTACCGTTTTACATTTTTTCAGAAAAATTGAATTTTTCGGGTTACATTTCCCCATAGCAATTGCGTCCCCGAAATTCACCACGTACTAACTTACCTGAACACGTTCATATCTTTGGTAATATTCTAATGCCAAATATTAGACCACACACCTTCGTCCTTAAATAGGAAAGGATAGGTGGCCCACATCGTGTCCTTGCGTTCCCAAGTTGCCTCCTCCACTCCTCGGTGTTGCCATAACACCTTCACTAGCCGCATGGTCTTGCGTCGCAACACCTGATCTGGTTATCCAAGATACGCATTGGTCCCTGCTCAAAGGTCCCATCAATCAACAGTAATCTCTCCCCCGATCTACTACGCAGGCTGGATGCGGGTATGCTTAGAAGCATGGAGCGTGGAACACCTCATGGACACTTGATAAACTCAATGGTGGCGCCAACCGATGTCTGTGGCCACCCTCTGAGAGTATTTCGAAGGGCACGATATACCTTGGCGGCCAGGCTTCCTCCTTACTGAATTTGTCCTCCTATCTTAGGTATCACCTTGAAGACATGATCACCCACCTCGAACTCTAGAGGTCGGCCAGCGATGCAATCGGCGTAGCTCTTACTAATGCGCTTTTAGTCGTAAAAGACTTTTGAATCAAATCCATCTTCTCAGACTCTTGTGGTCTGAAAATATCTCAAACTGCTCACCATATAAGTAGTGGGGCAAAATCTTTAAGGCAAAGACAATGGCCGCTAACTCCAGATCATGTAGGAGTAGTGCTGCTCATATGATTCTTTAGGCTGTCTGGAACCATAATCTATAACCCTCTGGTTGCATCAAAGACACATCTGATCCATCCCCTAGAGCATCACGGTACACTATGTAACTACATCCTTGTTCGAGACTATCGGAATAAAAATTTGAGAAGTAAGCCTGGAATTTCAACTCTTGGAATGCCTTCTCACCATAGGTCATCTCACTCCCCCTTAGGGTCAATCTAGTCATGAGTCTTTTGCTAGCTGGGAGAAATCTCGATAAACCTCTATATTACCCTTTAATCCCAGCGCGTATCTCGAAGAGTAACTTTGGACTCTCGACTCGCTAACAGCCTACCTTCTGAGTGCTAACACACTGGCCCAGGCACGACGTGTCCTAAGATCTCTCACACCTCAATACGCCAAAAATGTCACTTACTGAACTTGGCAAACAACTTATGGTCCTTGAGTGCCTGGAGAACAATCCGGAAATGGATCTTCATGCTCATCCTTAGATGAGGAGTAGATTAAGATGTCGTCGATAAAGACCATAACAGACTGATCCAAATAGGGCTGAAATACCCTATGCATGAGATCCATGAATGTCGTTGGCGCATTCGTCAACCCAAAGGGCATCACTGTGAACTCAAAGTGCCCATATCTTCGGCGTCCTAGCGTTGTCTTGGGTATGTCTGACCTCCTAACTCTCAGTTGATGGTAACCGGTCACGAAGGTGCATCTTATAAAGACTCGCGCCCCTCTCGATTGATCAAACAAATCATCAATCCTCGTGTGGATACGATTCTTGATCGTAATACTGTTCAGCCCAGCCATTGAGTCAATTCCGCAGTTGAAGAGTCTTGTCCTTCACCGCAAACAAAATTTCCATGGTGAAGTGCTCGGTTTAATAAAACCCTTGTCCAACAATTCCTGAAGTTGGATCTTGAGTTCATGCAACTCAACCGGTGCCATCTTATGAGAAGTCATAGAAATGGGCGACGTACCAGGGTGTAACTCAAGGACAAAGTCCACATCCCTGTGGGGAGGTAATCCCGGCAGCTCGTCAGAAAAAACATCCTCATACTCGCAAACGACCTGATGTAGACCTAAATCCTATCTCCCCCCATCCTCTAGGGTAAGGCTTACTAGTCAACCCATCAATTGTCCACTTCATCTGGAGTTGTACATGGTCTAGGGTAAAGCATCATGCTTGTCCCCCCTGAAACGTAACACGAATACCATACAGTGTGTAGGCAGTAATCCTCCTACTATCACAATCAATGACGACTCGGTGTGCCGTCAACCAATCCATGCTAAGAATGACATCAAAATTTGATATGTCCATTCCTTGAAGGTCCACTGTGAGCATAATCCCTGAGATCTTTAACTCACAATCCCGTTATATCGATCGAAATCCTCACCTAATCCCTAGGGAGAGAACTCACATGTGAAACCGAAAAATCAAATTTACGAGGAAGGGGTAGAATAGTAAAGGTAATTAATCAGAATTTTTTTTAGATCTTGGATGACAAAGCGAATTCAGCTGTTGGAATGGAGTCTCGTGAAATCTAGCTACCACGTCGAATTTATTCGAATTTCCAAGGCAGTGGAATTTCCGTGTTCAAAGGGCTACGAGTAGTGTGGGACACTTGGCGCATTTAGTGGCTCAAGATGAGACACGTGTCAAGATGTGAGCAAGTCAAACAATAGGCTCAGTATAAGACTATAGGTGACATGTGGCATCATGTCATTGGAGAAATCCATGGTAGATGGATAAGAGGATAAAGAAATCCTAGAGCCAATGAAAAATTGGACATGTAACAAGTAAGAGACGAGCTCTTGGCCCATCTTAGACAACGGTGGGATGGGAGAAAAGAAAAGCGAGAAAGAAAGAGGAAGAAAATAGAGAGTTTAGAGAGACTCCACCTTCTCTCTAAATTTTCCGACAATGGACGAGGCGGTTTCGGGGCGGAGCAAGAGGAAGGGATTCATCCTCGAGGAGCTTGCATAGAGACCCGAGGATTGGGAGGTTTTGACAAAGCTCAAAGTGGGGTTTTTCTCCTACTTGGTTTTAATCCCTTGCTTGTTTGAGGGCCATTCAAATGGCATGGGTTGTGTGTGGCAGTGGTGGCCGTGTGAGGCGAGTCGAAGACTTTGGGACAGTGTGCTGGAGATTTCGGGATTATTTTCGGACAATCCGGGGACTGATTTTTAGGACTAAGTAATTGTCCTTGTGTACCATTTTTATGTGTTAGAGTTAAAATGAATGAAGGTGTGGTTGTCTTGCCCTAAGGGGAATGTTTGGTTGTGTTTTGAACCATGGGAAGCTGCCATATTGTGGTAGTACACATTAATCAGACTTTAGAACTGGTTTTTGGGTAGAAAATAAAGAGAATTTGGCAGTGAGTCCTTCAGGTACATTGTATCCACGTCAGTGAACTTGATGTTAGGCTTTTGAATTTCTCAAATCGGACCTCTGTAGACCAAGTTATGGTTCGTTTATCCCGAACAGTCTAGTGGAAGGGCTGTCCGTCTGGGTCAGCCGGCCCCGAATGGGTTCACCCCGATGGTTCCTTCTGGCTAGGATCATGTGTGACCTCGAACTTCGGAAGGTCATAATTTCTTCGTTCGAACTTCGATTTGGGTGTTCTTAGACTCTATGGAAAGCCCATTGGAGTCAAGATTCAGCCATATAGGGCATTGTATCTTTGGAGATGGCCAAAAGGGCTCAGTGATGGGTAATTTATTCGAGTAAATTTGCCTAGTCGTAATATGTGACCTCCAACTTCGGAAGGTCATAACTTCTTCGTTCGAACTTTGATTCGGGTGTTATTAGACTCTATGGAAAGCCCATTGAGTCAATATTTCATTTGGATTCTTATGGAGGGAAGTGGGTGCTGGATCTTACCGGAAAGGAGCATTCGGGAAGGTCAAGTAGGCTGTCCGGGTAAGGCTGCTTAGTCATGTGTGACCTCCAACTTCGGAAGGTCATAACTTCTTCGTCTGAACTCCGATTTGGGTGTTATTGGACTCTATGGAAAGCCCATTAAGTCAATATTCCATCTGTATGACTATGGATGCCATTGGATATCGGATCTGGCCGGAAAGGGGATCCCGGTAAAGTAAGGTAGGCTATCCGGGTATGGCTGCCTAGTCATGTGTGACCTCCAACTTCTGAAGGTCATAACTTCTTCGTCCGAACTCCGATTTGGGTGTTCTTGGACTCTATGGAAATCCCATTGAGTCAATATTCTAGATGGATGCCTGTGGAAGGCATTGGGTACTGGAGCTGGCCGGAAAGGGACATTCGGGCAGGTCAGGTAGGCTGTCCTGGTAAGGCTGCTTAGTCATGTGTGACCTCCAACTTCGGAAGGTCATAACTTCTTCGTTCGAACTCCGATTCAGGTGTTCTTGGAATCTATGGAAAGCCCATTGAGTCAAGATTCCATCTGTATTCATATGGAGGGCATTGGATACTGGAGATGGCCGGAAAGGGGCTCCTGGGAAAGTAAGGTAGGTTGTCCGGGTAAGGCTGCCTAGTCATGTGTGACCTCCAACTTCGGAAGGTCATAACTTCTTCGTCCGAACTCTGATTTGGGTGTTCTTGGACTATATGAAAAGCCCATTGAGTCAATATTGCATCCATGTTCCTATGGAGAACATTGGGCAATTGGGAAGATTAGTTCTGGCCGTTTAGAATGTGTGTTATTGCTTGTATGAATAACATGCAGTGTGAATATGACATGTTAATGTATGATGTTTGATGTATTAACATGGGTTATAATGGATGTTAATTATATTTACCAATTATAATTATCCATGGTATGTAAATGGTTCATATAGTGTGGATCATACATGTAACATGAAGCTGCGGTGTAAGCATAATTACATGCATGTACTAGAACATCGCATGACATGGGTGTGAAGTACATGGTTGGGATAAACAACGTGTTGGGTGTTCGATGGAGTCATGGGTACACGGTTGTGGATCAACAATGTGTATGGTGTTGATTGCGGAAACAGGTTAGTAGGACAAGTCCAAATGAGTCGCACTGGTTAAGGAAATGGTAAAGGATATTATGTGCCGCGTATCAGCAAGTTGGGATAGATTCCCCCCAGGGTGAAAGACCCATCAATTATGGTAGACATAGTCTAGCGGTGAAGGCCATAAAAATTAATGCGGGTTTATGGGCCGTTAGTGTATTTCAAATCATACCACAAGGCACATGGTTGTAATGAAATATCTTAAAAAGACAGAAAATATTGTTGATGTTGGAAAGCAACAATATGAACTCATAGCTGGGTGGTGTGAAGTTGATCAACGACTGGATTATGAATGACAACATTTCATGGTATATTATCTGATATTTACTTGGATGTGTGTTTTCTGTGCGACCATTTCATATTGCACTTAGATGGGATAACCCTTATGAAGATTATCACTCTTGGGCTACTCACGCCCGTCGTGGGATCCCCTTTCCAGTGCGTAGGAAGATGGCGCTCCTTCGAGGCCGTGAGCACGGAGAAGGCCGGGTTGTGGCCTTGAGAAGCATTTTGTAAAATATATTAGAACAATTTAGTTTTAATATATTTTGGCATGTAAAAGTGTAGAAGAGTTGTACATCAAACTCTTGTAAAATATTATAAGAAAATGGTTCTTTGTAAGAAAAATATATAGAAATGGGTCTCAATATATGAGACATGTGAGTGTGATATCAAAGCACCCGATATTCATAGGTTTCCACGGGTTGACGGGTTGTCAATGGGACCCCCGGGATATGGGTGTCACACACATGTAATGGCTTATCAAAGGTCTCCACCTTTAAGACCAAAACATCCACACTAGATACAACTTGACAAAGAATGTGATGCGGAACCAAGCGGTATCTTTGCTGTGGTAAGATACTTGAGAAACATACCCTATATCATCAATTGATCAACTGGCTCAGTCTGTGGTGTGAGGGCGTAGACACGCCCCTAGGTCCCTAATGTCTCGACTCGTGAACCCTGTCCTCGACCTCGACCCATACCCTTGTCTCTTTGGCCTATCTGTGTAGCAGAAGGCACTTGTGCAGTACCCTGAGACTGACACTGGTCCCCCTGGCTTGCACTAGGGTGAGAAGGAACAAACTATGTCAGCACCTATCCCACTGATGACTAGGACTAAGGGGTCCCATATCCTTGCCTTTGTGGGCAATCTCGTCTCACATGCCCGGGATGATAGCAATGGAAACATGTCATCAATCCTGACTGATTGGAAGCCCTGGTCTAGCCTTGGCGCGATAAGCCCAGCGGCCACGAGTCTGAAATCCTCTGGGAGTAGAGGTCTTCTGCTTCTTGCTCGAACTAGAAGAACGTTAATCCTTCTTCCTCTTGCCATTAGCACCCGTATCTCGGATGCTCTGTGCATCTTCTACTTCTCTTTCAATGGCCAAGGTTGTCCTGACCATTAAGTCCCCTCCTCCCACGTATGTTAGAGGATGATGTGCCTGAAACCTTTGGAGGTTACTCGTCCCTCCCTATCCCATCGCTGCACTAGTTCTTGCAGTGGTAACAGCCACAACGCTCGCCTGCACAATGATGGCAACTGCAGCGCCTATAGCCTATGCAAAGGTTTGTTGTTCAAAGCCAGGCAATGGTCGAAAATTTGCCATACAATAATGAACGCACCTGCGTCTGCCTTCGACTTGCCATCTCTAGTTAAGATAGCAATTTGAGATTCTCTCTTTTCATTTATCACATTAGTGGTGCATAATGCCAAACACTAATAAATAACCATTCCTCGTAATCATGCTTGTGCGTTTCGAACCCTAAAGGTTACATTTGCTAACCCTAGTGTTCTTGATTTCTTTACCTGATCTATCATGCACGTATTCCCTTAACCTGATACATATCACGCCAGAACATATTAGAACACAAAAGCAATCAATGCACACAATGTTGTGTTCTACACCCATGCCCACAAATCCTAGCTATTTGTATACCTAACTCTCGATACTCATCTATGACAAACCAATATCCGAAAACATTGGTGGATACCCCCACCCGAGTTCCTAGGTAATCGTTAACCTGAGCTCTGATACCAAGCTGTGATGCCCCAAATCCGGGGTCCCGTTGACAACCGTCAACCGCAGATTCTGTGGATCTCGGGTGACACGATCTGTATTGTGTCCATTTATCAGAATGCATATTTTCACAAAAATCAGATAGAGTCTCCTTTGTTCGAGGGCTCTATGACATACAACCTATATAACGAGGCATCATAACCCGTCGGTCTCAACGAGTAATATTGACCCCATAGGGTCCATCTTGTCCATATCACAATATATACATCCTTTACTAGGACCCATTCATTCACCTTTAAATCTAAATTATGAAAATAAACGGCAATTACGAGTCAGTAAAGTCGATCCACGACTCTTTTACCATGAATTACATACCAGGCTCTTTGAAATGATAGTCCCAAAAAAGAATTTAGTTACAATTCTTTCATACAAAATATTTTACAAAAATGTTACTCAAATGTAATATCAAGGCCACATCGGCCTTCTTCATAATCACGAAGCGCAAGTCGAAGCGTCGTCTCCCTATACACCCCATGTACTTGAAAGTAGATTCCCATGGCGGGGAGTAAGCAATGCCCGATGAAAATTTTCACACAAAGGGCTACTCCTCGCCTAAATGCACATACAATGGCATACATAAAACATCAAATCATATCCCATATAAATAATGCAATCCTATATGGAATGTTCAGTGTCATGCATGAGATGAGATTCCTCATGCCTCTGACCCGAGTCTCGGCAAATTCCTCACACTTGTAATACCCAAACCAGTCGACCAAACTCCTCACACTTGTAATGCCAAGCGTGAAAAACAAGTCATTGGTGTTTCACCCAATGAATTAAACCATTGGACAACCCTCCAAATTTAATTTATCAAATCCTGTGTGTTTATTCATGAGCCAATATTCGGGTCACACCGCGGGAATACGGCCCTTGCGCCGCCGACATTTTCTGGGCTTTCACTGCCGGTGATCATGTCTAACCGCATATATTTATAATTATGCGAGAGATCTACCCATTTTGCTCCGCCCAAACACATGTGATTTATATTTATTATTGTTTTATACCACTGTGAGTCTCGATTTTGGACGTGGTCCCATTTCCGTGCGCGCATTCTGAAATGGTGAATAACGGTACCATGCACCACACTTTCGACTCGGCGCGATGTGACGTGCATATAGAGAAATGCAATCATGTAATTTCATCGTGTGCATACATGCACAATAAGAGCTACATGCAACATTTATAAATTTCGGATAATTATATTTCCTACATATAATTTCCATTTATCAAAATTTCCATGTTAATACGTCAAGCAAGTATATATAAACATGATTTTTACACACAACAACATGTTATTTATTTTTCTAACAATAACACACAAAATTGCTCAAATCTCGGACCCACATAAACAGGGGACCTCTTGGTCCCTTCATGGCCATGAACCATTTTTTGTTCCATTCATCGACAAATTTCGATTGATACCGAAAAACTCCCACAAAGCTAAAGAGACATCGGTCGAGTTAAAGCAAACTTGAACCTAGTCCGGGACTACCCGGAACCAGTCCCAAAAATTTCCAATATTCAGTCCCAAAATCTTGTCCGAACTATCCGAAAACAGTCCCAAAATTGCTGGACTATCAAATAGTCGAAAATTCTAAAAATTCTATACTCAGTCCTAAAAATTTGGGACTAAAATTTACAGCCTGTCATGACCTCTAAGAAAAACCCCAAGCCATTAAATGGCCTTTAGGCTAGACATAACCAAAGTAGGAAAATACCCTACCTCTTGGAGTTTGACTAAACCCCTAGATTTTGGTACCCACATGTAGCCCTCGTTGCGTTGACCGACTTTACCTCTTACTCCGACGAAAACCCACGGCCTGATTTCCGTAGATCTTAGAGAGAAGTTTCTCTCTCTAATTTTCTCCTTTCTCTCTCTCTCTCTCCACTTACTCTGTCTCCTCTCCCGTTTTTTCTCCATTTGACTTTTCTCATTTCCTTTTCTTTTTCTTTTATTTATTTTTATTTTTTCTTTTCCTAATTTTTTTTCTTGTTTTATCTTTCCCATTATTTCCTCCACTTGTTATGGCTCAGTGTGAGCCATTTACCTAAGTGCACCACATCTCATGCCATGTGTCACGACACGATGCCTCAAAAACATGAAATTAGGTGTCTCGGAATCGGAAACCAAAATTCGACATGGTAACCTGTTTCGCGAGGCAAATTCAGCGGTATGAAGTCCATTTCATTATACGGGATTTCAGAAAATTTTCCGGTTTTCAACGGGTGCAGATTTACATTTCGAAGAATTGAAATATTCTCGGGTTTTATATTAATTTTTTTTATATAACATTTGTTGTTAAAATTATTGTTATCTATGAAAGCTTTGATGCACGAGAATATCAATTCAAGAACACATTGATAAAAAAAATCAATATAAAGTGCACGAGGGTTTTAACGTGGTTAGGCCAATCATGCATAGATCCACGGATGAAAGAGAATCTTTCACTATTATGAAAGTAGAGTACAAGAATGGTGTATCAGAGTATTGCGACGACTAAGAAAAATCACAAAATCACAAAACCCTAGGATGGCCACAATACTAAGAAAATACCTCACATTACTCCCAATCCTTAAAACCCTGACATCTCTACACATGTCGTGTAGCCTTTACAAGCTCATCTCTCTCTCATAACTTTTTCTCCTCATGACCTAGAATATTTCTAGGGACATTTTAAGAACTTTCCTTATTCTATAAGGAAACATAAATTTACAATAATATAACAACTGGAATTATCTTATCTGATATTCTTCTGAAAATAAATAAATACTTATTAGGACTTTTAGACAAATGTAAGAAATTTCCACCTAGGATCAAATTTTATAAATTGATCATAACATATCTTGATAAGAGTATTCGATTCCACAGCGAACTGAAATTCCTTTAATCTTCATCTTGTATTTTATGCAATCTTTCGTTCTTTAGATATCTTTAATCACGAGAAGCTCGTCTTGGGTTTACATTTATAACTACAAAGCTTTGATGCGAGAATATCGAATTCGAGAACCTGAAGATAAAAGAAATCAACATGAGTGCGAGAGGTTTTACCATGGTTCGACCAATCGTATTTCACATCCATGGATGGGAATGAATCTTTCACTATTATGAGAAAGCGAGTCTGCAGTTGAGTATTAGAGTATTAGGTGACTAGGAAAATAACAAATTCACAAAACCTAGGATGTATAGCACAGAAAATACCTCATAATACTCCCAATCCTTAAAGCCTAACACTTTGCTTACGATAGGTGTAACCTTCTAAGCTCATCTCTCTCTAATAACTTTTTTACCTCATGAGTTAGAATATTTATAGGGACATTTCTAAGAAGTTTCCTTATTATAAAAGGAAACATACTATTACAATAATATAACAAGTAGGAATTATCGTATACAATATTCTTTATGAAAATGAATAAATACTTATTAGGAATTTTAGACATATTCTAACAAATTTCGACTTTGGATCAAATTCCATCGAGTCAATCATAACATACCTTGATGAGAGAGCAATCGACTCCACCTTGAACTGAAATTCCTTTAATCTTCATCTTGTGTGCTCTATAATATTTCGTTCTTATAGATATCTTTAATCCTAAAGCTCTGATACCAGTTTATTATAATTGCAAAAGCTTTGATGCACAAAAATATCAATTCAAGGACACAAAGATAAAGAAATCAACATAAGGTGCACGAGAGTTTTAACGTGGTTCAACTAATCATGCCTACATCCACGGATGAGAGTAAATGTTTCACTATTTTGAAAACGGAGTACAAGATTAGAGCATCAAAGTATTGTGATGACTAGGAAAAATCACAAAATCACAAAACTCTAGGATGCCTACAATACCAAGAAAATACCTCAAAATACTCTCAATCCTTAAAATCCTTACATCTCTACACAAGCTGTGTAGCCTTTGCAAGCTCATCTTTCTCTCTGCTTTTTCCTGATCTAGAATATTTATATGGATATTCTTAACAACTTTTCTTTGATACATAAAGGAAACATAATATTACAATAATAATATAACTAGGAATTATCCTATACAATATTATTTTTAAAAAAATGCATAAGTACTAATAGAGGAAATTTGAGACATATTCTAACACTTATGAAAGAATATAAATCTTGCTTGCAGAACCAAGAACTATACTTTAACCAAGAATTTATGCACTAGTTTTCTATAACGTATATTCTAATTCCTTATTCAAGTTTCTATATAATCAAATGAAAGGCCAAGTAATATTCTTGGAAGCATCCAATCAATATAGTTGGTAACATTTCTTCAATCAATAATTCATACTGTGTGTTTATATATATATATGTTGGTGCGGTCATCGACTTGGGAGATTGATTACATGGCATACTCTTCTCCTAGTGCCACAAATCTCATATTAGACCAAGTTTTAGAAAACAATGAATTGGATCCTTCTGCTAATTCTAGTCTAGAAACTATTACTATAAAATCATTACAAGTTTACTTAATGAGAAGAACAATCACCAATAAATTCGTGCATACTCAATAGTCTAAAACAAGGCTAAGTAATAACTCTGTCTCTCGCAATTCTCAATGTTGACAATGATATTGATTTACTTTGCTATTAGGAATGCGATGTATAGAGACGATGGGCTCAATGTTTTGTTATCATTATTTATGTCATTTGATAATTATTCCCAACCCCATAAAATTTTCACTGTTTTACACATTATAACTACCTAAACCTTTTCAAGGTACTCAATAATGAGAATTAGAGGTAAGTCATGAGAATTAATATAGGCCTTAGAAGAAAAGTAAACATAGAAATCGTAAGATATCTAAGAAACAATCATTTGAATATAATTGGGTATGTAATATCATAACTAGAAATATATAAGATGATCTTAGTGGCAAAAAGCTAATACAAATCTAAGAGGTTGATACTAAGAAACCTTTGCACTCATAGCTATTATGAATATTGATAGGCGTGAATGCGTATATGTAAAATAATACGTCTAGATGCGCAAGTACACACGTCGCCTCAAGGAATATAGAAAGTAAGTAAGAGTACCGTCCCATGAGGATTGGCTATTAATTACCGACTCTAATCTTGCTTAGGCTCTTTTGGATGATGGAAAATATGTGGAAGACTCAATTTACACTAAACTAGCATGTAAGTCTAAATTAATAAGACTCAAGGCTAAAAACCTAGGGCATAGATTTCACCATTCGACCTATATGAACCTCTTAACCAAACAATTAATGTTCATTTCATAATGTTGATGGAGAATTTCACTAATGCATATCACGAATCTCTCTCGATAACTCACAATCTACCTAGGAATTAGGTATTTTGCATCTCCTACTCAACTTGAATGTCTAAAGTGCATTAAATCAAGAAACCCTAATACCACACCTAATCTTATTTATATCTCTATCTCGACAGGTAAGTAGTAAATCATCCATGGTCTAATTCAATTCTCACTTCTTAGAGCTCGAATTGAACCACAAATCATGTAAGCATTGGCCAATTACCCACATGTATTAAGAACAAAATGATTACTCAACACATATGAAAAATAAATCATAAATCAATTGAAATTAAGAGAGATTCCTTGTATAAAGCAAGTCTTGAATTTTATCTAGCCTAAAAACTAACTAAAACATGACTAAAAAAAGAATTACAACCATGGAAAGAGAGAAAAACAGAGATAGAGGGAGAGAATAAACATATTGGTGTGAAAGCCTGTTCTCATCCTTCCATCTTCTTCTTCTTCCTCAAAACTTCTTATTCCAAGAACAATGCCCCAGGGTGTTTCCACCCAAAGGTCACACTGAAATGATCTCAAACCCTAGATCGTGTTCGCTTTTATAGGCCTCCCGCGAATAGGTCGAAAATGGGCTAAAACTAGTGTTGGGTCGGACATGGTACACATGGCCGACCACAACGTGAGTGCTAAACCTGATGGATGCAAAGGAGGTTCATGGTCGCGACCATAAATTGTTGCGGTCACAACCAAAAATTGCTACGGTCGCGACCATAAATTGCAACTTGCATAACTTCTTCATTCCTTGTCCAAATTGTTTGGTTCTTATCCCGTTTTCTTCCATTTCTCCTAAGGGATGACTTACACAAAAAGATAAGCATTTAGAACATTAGAACACTTATTCAGAACTAAAAACTACAAAAATAACACAAAAACATAGGGATAAAAAGAGTAGATTTAATACTGATTACAAATATCATAAGGACTTATTATAATTTGTGGCTAATTTTTGTTTGAGCTAACTACAATTTGTTCATAAAAAACAAAATGCATCATCCACAGTGACTTAGATAAATAGATATTTCTCAATTTTGCAAAAGTCTTGGTAAAACCAAGGCATGAAAACTAAAAAGAGCCTTTTATATGACTCCAAACAATCTCCATGGACATGATTTAGGTGATTTTCTAAAGTGATGTTTATAATGAAATATAAACAAAGTCGGGATAACTGCACTTTGTTCATTAAGCATTGCACTTCAAAGGAGTTGTGATTGGTAATGGGTTTAGATGAAAGGAGGCCCTTTAGTAGTATGAATTAACTAGAGAATTTGATATTAAAACAACATTAATATGTAATTAGTAAGGATAACATGATAACACAATTAATCAATATATTGAAGCTATACATATACATTCTTTGAATAGTAGATTGTCATGCGATAATTAGCCATAACCGAACCAAGTTGATTCAACCAAGGTTAACAGTACACTTTAGTGTACAATAAAACTATCTAGTATTTTCCATTCTGGCTTGTTTAGCTTACCTCAAAAAAGAAGGTTTTAAGCTTGTCTCAACAAATATCTAAGGTTTTATCTTACCTCAACAATTATCAAGGTTTTATAAACTTTTCTACAATATTATTTTAAGGTTAGGAAAATTTTATTTTAGTAGATGAAATATATAGTTCACTGAGTGAAGACAATTATGCTACTCTTGGTTATTTGCTATGGTTCTTCCATTGTAAAATATATCTATACACATGCATGTCCTATATGCATACTCTTATTTTCATAATATGTAATTGCATAAGTACAAATAGTTGATTGAGCATTACTTTGAGCTAACAACCATAAAGGTGGAACATAAGTTTCAACGGTTGGAGAAATATTCTGATGCTCTTCGCTATGTACCATAGTCCTTCAAAATATATCTACATATCATACATGAATACACATGCATATTGTCATAGTAGCCGCATTAGTATAAATAAATAACTATTTGTTTTGATATGCACACAATAGATAGTGATGAAATTAGAGAGAAAAACAAAATAGAAGAATAAACACACATATTTATGTGATTCAGTAGTGTGACTATATCCATAGGAATGACGGTTGATACTTTCACTATTTCCAATGAAGATTACATAGGAGGGTATTTATAATTAACCTTGTATATGTCCGATTTACAAAAATACCCCTATACACAACACCATACCATATCGTACCACGAGAGCGAATCCCTAGCCTATTATTTCATCTTCCCAACAAAAGTAGCCTCTTTTCTCCATAACTATGAGTTACGTACTACAACACTATTTATCATTAATATTTTGAGTTAAGACTTATGAGAGTTTTGACTTGCTCTACCTTTTTAACTAAATAAGTCTAGATATGGCAAGTTATATAAATGGGAGAGAGACAATTATCTAAATTATATTAGTTAAGTTAAAAATGTACAATTCACACTTTTTTTAGTAGCTTCAGGTAGCATTTTCTTTTATTGGTTAACTTTTTCTTCTTTTATATCTTTTTTCCTACTAGGATTCACAACTTTATAATGATTTAGCTTTCTAAGTAACTTTTCTTTAACATCCATATATATAAGATTTAATTTCTTCTAAAATAATATTATTTTTTAATTAAAAAAACAATACTAAATTTAAAAGAATCAGTTATTAATGAATCAGTTATTGATAAATAAGTTTAAGCCTTGAAGTGGATACCGTCTTTTAACTTATTAATGTGCACTTTTTATGTTGACATTTTGGTAGGGAGGTGATCTTTGTGGAGGATTTTGGAACTATCTTATAATAGGTAATGAGTTTAGTTATCTTGTGCCTTTTCTTTTCATAAATATTTTTCGAGTTATTATAATTCAAATGTTATTACGAAACATAAATTGAAAGTAATAATCTTTGTATGATAAAACTACCAAAAAAGGTTAGGGTTGTCGTCAAGGGACAAACAGTTCATGAAAGTTCAAACTTTATTGCCTGTGTTTGGTTTGTTCCTTTTCCATAAATTATGTAATGAAAACTTATCAATCTTATGCATAGATAAATAAAATCAACCACATGGGATATAACCTTAAAAAAAACTATCTAGCAACTTAGTATGTGCAAAACATCATGAGTGTTCTCTCCACTATAATCAATCCACTCAATAATAAAAACGGTTTATCAAGAACCTAATTATGTGCTATTCTACTTGAATTTTCTGACTGTTAGGTTACCACATTTCATCAGCTATGGTACATACCTTGGCTTTCAACTTTAAGCAAAGACAAAAAATGATTCTAGTGATGAACAATGAAAAATAGATTTCTACTTGGGATGATGTTTATATTCAATAATAATTTATAACCATTTACATTTGTTTATCCAAATAAAATTGGGAATGTCAATCTTTAGGCACAATAGAATTACAAATGACATTTAGTTCCTTGTGCTATACACTGCATAGAATAAGAATAAGATGATAATTTATACCCTATGATTTAACTATATGATATAATGTTTTTCTTATTTTTTATATTACGGTTGGATGCTCAAGAAATTTTTTGTCATTCTCACTTTAAATCTTGGCCAAGGTAACTCTTTTATGCATTATTGCTACCATCATGATATTTAATACTATTTTCCTTAATTTCATACTCTAATACTTGACCAATTGAATATAATAATCAAGGGTAGATATTTGATTGTTAGGATTCTACGTGATACATTATAACGCCAATTAGTTTGGATGAAATACTAATAAAATGTCAAAGGCTTTTTATTTTCTATATGGACCATAGCACAATATGAGTTTCTAAATTGGAAGATGGACTTTAAAAATGTGAATAAGTGACTGTATATGTTGCCAACAATTTACAATTAATATAGACTCACAATATATATGTTAGTAAAAGAGAAATATAATAATTGTAATATCCTTGAATTTTAAGATTTCAATTAAAACATAAGATGAATATTGTTTATGATTGATTTTTTGTAAGTTGTTTAACTCATACGGTGACTTATTAAGATTGTTCAAGATTATTAAACGTATGATATGCTTTAGTGTGAATAGTATATTTTTCCCATAATCGTATTCATAAGTTTAGACTTTCTTTACTATAGTAGTATTATTTTTCGTGAGAAAAATAACTTCATTGATGCAGGAACATTATTCTACCTATAAGAGTAAAAATCAAGGATCACCATCATCAGTGGAAGACATTAAACTTGCCTCGAAGGTAAGACAATGACATTACACAATCTTATAATTTGTGGCACATGTATATATGTCTTTAAAATTTAAGACAAGGTTGAAAATTGATCATGGAATAAATGATGTAAATGTGACAAGTCATGAATTTTCCATATTTCTATCATAAAAATGAAGAAACATCTTGCAATCACATGAAAACAAATAATAAAAAAAGATATTGCAAGGAAAAAGAAATGAGTTTAGCATTTTTCTTTAAGAGTTATAATTAATTAGGCCTTTTATCTAGTGTTAATTTTTTAAAAATCTAGGCTTGAATAACATGTAAATATCACTGAATATTCATGTAAACTAGCATAGCTTGATAAGGAGTTTGGAACAATAATTAGAATCTACTTGGAAGTAATAGCGAGAATGAGGAACATCAAAATTAGTTATAGAAAAGCAAACGGAAAAATTGTTAATTTAACTCAAAAACTAAAATGAATTATAACCATAATGAATTTTAGACAATAAAGTTGATCCATTTTGTTGACCACTTTTCATGCTTAGAACTAGCTAAGCAAATGAGAAATGATCTTCGTGCTTTTGTTATCACTAATTCTTCATACATAACCGTTATCATTAGTCTTTTTGTAATTGATCTATAGTTGTTATATAGTTCTTGATTGAATGAACATAAATAATATCTCTAGTACTATTTTCTTATTTGTAGCATAAGGTCAATTGTTTGTATTAACATGCCTAGCTTCCCTGTACAGTTAGACCCTTGGGGTAAGCGAATTTTAGAGGAGGAAAAAGGGTGAGTTTTTTAAATTTATGTTTTATGTCCAAAATATGAACAATGGAAGCAATTTTTGTCATAGTTTCATTTAAGCTAGCTTTATCTTTCTTTGTTTTATAGTTTTATTTAAGATTCTAATGGGTTGTGATTTTTAGAGAAACTTCACATCTTTTGTGGATGATGAACTTCTTGAGATAATAGGATTTAGAGATTCATGGCATGGGGAAAATTTTCTTCCTTTAAATGGTCATGGAACTCGTCTTGCACAGGTTAGTTTTATACATGTTTATGTTTCTTAATCAAACAAGGTCTAAAGCATGTTTAAAATTGACCATATAATTTTTGTTACAACTATTTGTTATGGTAAATGATGGGGTTTGAAATAATAGGTCTTGTGAGCCTAAGACCTTGAGTCCCGAAACAGGATTAAAAAGCAGGACCCGATTATAGTAATAGTCCTTGATGACATCCCCAGAATATAGGCCCGAAACAGAGCCCATAATATAAATCAAACCAAATCTCACCAATAAGGGAAGTAGGATAATTCCCAATAATTGCTTCCCAATTATCCCTTATTAATCTGACAGTGATAAGGAAAGAAAATCCCTCATCCAATAAGAGAGAATCCTTATCACCATCAAATTAGGAAAAACATATACTATAAATACTAGGCCACCCTATCGGTGAAAGGTATGTAGACTTATGCACCAATACTTCATTCCACTGCGTTGATATTCTCTTCCC
The DNA here is from genome assembly GCA_016808115.1 of Tetrastigma voinierianum. Lineage (NCBI taxonomy): Eukaryota > Viridiplantae > Streptophyta > Magnoliopsida > Vitales > Vitaceae > Tetrastigma > Tetrastigma voinierianum. Next base: position 82,165 of record JAEQBH010006516.1, on the reverse strand, counting down.
ACGGGAAAGGCGGCGAGAGCATCGGAGGCGGCAATGGGCAAGCCCCGCCGATCCTCTTCCTTTCTTGTTTTTGCAAAGAGGTCAATGTCCAAAGCTAAGCGGGCCAGTCGATAGTTCAGTTCATTAGCGATTCAACACGCTCGACCCGATTCTGGTTGAAAAAGGCATCATCATTTGGCGGGTATGCCGTGCGTAGGGCAACCGGTTCCTTTAAATAAGTTGATCTCGATGGCGATGGTATAAATACTGAACACAGCGAGTCGTGCCAATCCCCAAGGATGCAAGACCCGGCAGAACTAGCGTGAATAGTCGACCTCCTATGGCTATTATTTGAAACTATACTGCGATAACCTGAAGCGAGATGGAGGCGCCGTCTCGCAGCCCGGTAGCTTGATAGGGAGTGAGCAGCTCACCATGCGGATGCAACGCGTGGGAAATGCGGCGGGCCCGGGAAGGCCATAACACCAGCCCTCAGGAAGTCAAATCGGCCATGTAGCCCGCGGGGCCACGTCGCCTGGGACCCGGCTCATTTCGAAAGAGCCATATGGCGCTGGTAGTTCGACTCGGCCAGTTAGCTCCGCGAGCTGGCATTTCGGTTCGAAGGCACCGATTGCCGAGGGAAAGGCCATATAGCCGCGAGAGCGGTTGCTTCGGCGGTGTGAGCCTCATAGCTCAGGTTCCCGAAGCTCAACTACTCGAGGAAAGGCCATATAGCCCTGAGCGATTCAGCTCGGGCATAATGGCCGAGCCCATTTCGGTTGAAGAGCTCAGCGCTGGAAAGGCCGTAAGGCTGCGAGCGATTCGGCTCAAGCAAATTAGCCGCGGAGCCTCAGCGGCCGATTTGAAACTCAAGCGCTCAGGAAGGCCATATGGCCGCAGAGCCGGGTTCTTTCGGCCCGAATGCCACAGGCGAGCGGCTTCGGTTGAAAACTGATTGCCGAAAGGCCATCTGGCCCGTAGAAGCGATTCAGCTCAGGCAGATTAGCCCGCGGAGCCTTAGCAGCTCAGTTTTCAAGAGCTCAGCGCTCGGAAAGGCCATACAGCCATAGAAGCCCGATTCAGCCGAGCGTAATGGCAAGCACCGGTGGCTTCGATTTTCGAGAATCAGCGCCGAAAAGGCCATATAAGCGCGAGCGATTCGGCTGAGAAAGATTAGCCCGCGAGCCTCGGCGGCTTAGTTGAAGAAACTCCAACTGCTCGCGAAGACCATATAGCTACAGAGCCAGTTCGAGCTCGCGCGATTAGCCCACGGAGCCTCGGCGGCTGGTTTTCAAGAGCTGGCTTGCTCGGGGAAAGGCCGTATAATTGCCGAGCGATTATTTCGGTGATTAACCACGAGCCTCGTTCGGTTTTAGAAGAGCTCAAGCGCCGGGAGAAGCCATATAGCCCGTGAGGCTGGGTTCAGCTCCGCCCGAATTAGCCCGCGAGCGAGCAGCTCGGTTCGAGCGGTTATGTAGCCACGGGCCAAGTAGCACCGGGAGCCCGATTAGCTAAGTTCAAACGGGCCGCCTTAGCTACGGGCCGTGCTTTCGATTCGCGAGGCGTAACCGCTCAAACATGCCATGTAGTACGAATTGCATTAACTCAAGAGCCAGCTTAGTTTGCGAGCTTAATAGCTCGGGAAGGCCTCGCGCCGGGGCCCGAATTTGCTTAGTTTGCGAGCTTAACGACTCGGAAGGCCTCGCGCCCGGGCCAGAGTTGCTCAAGTTCTTGACTTTCTTCAAGGCCTCAACGCCCGAGGCCGTTGCTCGGTTGCGAGGAAGCAACAACTTAGGAAAGCCTCGGCGCCTAAGAGCCCGGCGACTCGGTTGCGAGCTGCGACTCGGGAAGGCCTCGGGACGGGCGGAAGGCCTCGGCGCCCGAGGCCCGACTGAGTTCTTGACTTAATAGCTCAGGAAGGCCTCAGTGCCCAGGAGCCCAGCTGCTCAGTTTGCAGAGCTGCGTTTCGGGAAGGCCTCATCGCCCAGTGACCCGGCGGCAGCGGCTCGGTTGCGAGCAACGTTTCGGAAGGCCTCGGGCGCCCGAGCCAATGACTCCGGTTGCGAGCTTGCGGCTGAGAGGCCTCGGCCCCAAGAGCCAAGTAGCTCAATTCAGAAGGCGCAATAGCCCAAGAGCGAATAACTCAGTTTAAAAGAGCATAAACAGCTCGAGAGGCAGAATAGCCTAGGAGCCAAGTAGCTCAGTTCAGAAGGCGCAACAGCCCAAGAGCGAATAGCTCAATTCAAAAGTGTATAAACAGCTCGGGAGGTAGAATAGCCCAGGAGCCAAGTAGCTCAATTTCGAAGAAGGTAAGTAGCGAGAGTCATGGCTCGCGGCCATGTAGCTTCCGGTTTTAAAAGAGCCTTGCTATTTCGAGTTTCAAGAGAGCGAATGGCTGATTGGCATCGCTTGCCAAAAAGCTGAATAGCCCGAGAGCCGTGCTTTCGATTCGAAGTGACCCGAAACCATGACTCAAATTGGTAAGACAATAAAGCGATAAAACTAATCAAACCGCTTCCTAAGTAGCCCACGTGGATATCAAACTGATCAGAAAGCGTCACGATACTGCCTCATTCGCCCAGTCAGAGGCCGGGCGATTGATGGGAGTTTGAAATAATAGGTCACGCCAAACCCAATAAGCCAGCGAGATTAAAAAGCAGACCCAATACTAGCAATAGACCCTTGATGACATCCCGAATATAGACCCAAACAAAGAGCTCATATCACGTAAATCAAACCGTCTTTTGATAAGGGAAGTAGGATAATTCCCGATAACTTCTTATCGTAAATCAAACCGTCACCGCAATAAAGTAGGATAATTCCCAAATAAGCGCTTTCCAATTATCATAATGTCGATAGCTGATAAGGAAAAATCCCTCATCCAATAAGAAGAGAATCCTTATCACCATCGATTGGGAAAAACATATACTATAAAGTAAGCCACCCCGTCGGTGAAAGTCTGCCTTGAAATTATGCACCAATACTTAATTCCTAAGCGGGTTGATATTCTCTTTCCGCGGGGAAAGAACATGCCAGGCATCGGAGCGGCAATGGGCAAGCCCGCGGTCTCTTTCTTTCTTGTTTTGCGAGAGGAGTCAGCGTTCGAACCGAGCGGACCGGCCCGTGGATAGTTCTGTTCGACCATGATTCCAACACGCTCCAACCCAGTTCTGGTTGAAAATGGCATCATCAGTAAATATTGATAAGTATTTGATACACAAATAAATATTGATAAGTACTTGATATACAATAGTGGTTGTGATGATGAAATTAACATGTTAGTAAGATGCACTTTCAAATATCAGGTATAAACTAAATTGTCATTTCTTCTTCCTGTTCTTTGTTTACTTCTCAACTCAGGCACAACAAATTCGCTTTGAGCTTTACCAAGGGATGACTAAGGATATTTACATATGTTTTGATGGGACAAGATGGAAACAGTCTACCCCCACTGATGATGACAATTACTTGGTTGAAATCTCTTATTCATGTAAAAACAAAATGCTTGCAACTTTAGCTTCAAAATGCAAACACAAAGCTAAGTCATGCTCCCATTGAATCTTCTCTATAAGGTTGAAATCTTGATTAAGATTTTCTTCTTAAACCTTTTAGATAAGGGTAACATGATAAAGACTTTATATGTATATACATGTGTGGACCCTGCATTTTTTTCTATTATGCGTTTTCCACTTAAAAGGCGAGACTTGCTTTTATTTTGAAAAACCATTTTTAGAAAATGATTTGGAGTCACCACTTATTTTTGTTTTATTTTTAAAAGGGAAAACAAAATAAGAAAAGAAAATCCTAAATGTGACTCATAATGGAAAAAAACAAATTTAGGAAAACCAAGTCTAGGTTTGTGGGGCTATGTTACTTATTGGGAAGGTATGATGGCAAGCCATAGCACCCCTCTAAGCCCCTAATATCGGGTCTTGACTAAATAAACCAAGGAAAATATTTATTTTAGCTAATCAGCTAATGAATACCAAGAACGCAACAATAATAACACGAGAGCATATTCATTGCATAATAAATAAATAAATGAATACAAAAATAAAGTCGAATGAAGGAAAATGTGTACCTTAATGGCTACTTGAGAGCGCTATCAATTGAAACCATGTTAGCTCAATAACAAATATAAAATGTTTAATAATCAAATTAGAGAACGACTTATTCAGCACTGAATTACTTATTAAAAAGACACATGGGATGTCGGGCCCAGCCCAAATCTATTTATCTGTTACATAAATGAACTCCACAATATTCTATTTGATTGGAATTGTGGAATTAATCATGTGATTTGAGTTTTTGAAAACTGATTTGAAATTAAAATTTGAAAATTGGAAGTTTGAAATTATAATTTTGGAAATTGGGGATTGAATTGAAATTTGAGAATTTTGAATTGGAATTTTACAAATTGAATTTTGAAATTGAGAATATGAATTTCAGAAATTAAGAATCTGGAAATTTGAGATTATGACACTTGAATTTTGAGATTCATAAGTTGAATTTAGAAATTTCGAAATTGGGAATTTGGAAAATTGACATTGGGGAATTTGAAAATTTGAAATTATGGCACTTGAATCTTAAAATTTGAGATTTGAAACTTTGAGATTGAGAATTTGAAATTTTGAAAATTTAAAATTAGGGTACTTGAATTTTGAAATTGAGGATTTGGAAATTCTAAATTGGGAATTTGGAAATTTGAAATTATGAATTTGAAATTTTGAAATTAGGGCATTTGAATCTTGAAATTGAAATTTGGGGGACTTGAATTTTGAAATTAGGGCACTTGAATTTTGAAACTGAGAATTTGTAATTTTAAAATTGGAAATATGAAAAATTGAAATTTGGAATTGGGGGAATTGAATTTTTAAATTATGCCACTTGAATTTTGAAATCCAGAATTTGTAATTTGGAAATTAGAAAATTGAAAATTGAGGGAATTGAATTTTAAAATTAGGAACTCTAATTTTGGAAATTTGGGTATTTAGAAAATTTTAAAATTTTAGAATTTGAATAAATTAAGGGTGGTTATGATTCATGGTTTAAGAAAAATAAATTGAGTTATTAAACATCAAAAAACATCAACAACCAATTTAATTAAATAAATAAAAAATAACAATGTACTCATAAAAAAATAAAATAATAATAATAATAATATATTTAGAGGACTATAAATTTAAATGACTTATTAGAAAATAATAAATTAGCAGTATACAAGACAATTAAATAAACAATAAAATAAATATATAAAATAAAAATTAAAAAGAGTTTCTAACTAAAAATAAAGTCAAATGAACTATTTACATGGTAGATAGGCAACTTTCGGGCCAAGTTGCATCTCAAGCTAAGACCGCCTCCAAAGTCGGGATTACCTCCCAAGATTGCCACCGATCTAAGATTGACACCAAGGCCATCTTATTAAAAAAAAAAGTTTAAACTTTGAGATAACTTAGGGTCTCCCACTCAATGTGGGGGAGACCCATGGTCTCCTTAAAAAAAATAATTGTAAATTTAAGGGTGATGTGTATCTTAAATACTCATTTAATCTCTATGTTTTTCTTATTTTTTTTTAGTAGTTTATGGTATAAATAAGTTCTCTAATGATCTAAATGTTCATCTTTATTATTAGGTCAACCACTGGGTGGAGCGAACAAAAATTGAAACGAAAAAGTAAAAAAAATCAGCAAATTCAATATTAAGCAAAAGCTACTATATTTTGATCTTTTCAACTGTATAATGACTCATATGGCTCCAATATTTATATGGATGGATAGTAGCCTTCTCAAGGTTTACGAAAAGGCATTATTCACTTAATTTGGACTTCAAATGATCATGTTATGGCTTTTAGAAGTTGAAGGAAGAAGATAAGAGTACTCAAAAGCTGACCAGTTGGCACACTTTATGGATTTAGTATTTACCATCACCTCTAAAGTGTTATCTATTACCCTAATCATATTTTAAACTCTCTAAACTTTCCAAAAAGACCTAATTTGCACAAATCGGAGTTCGGACGAGAAAGTTATGACCTCGGAAAATGAAGAGAAATTACAGAGGAGCAATTTACTCTGCAGCTTGAAAAAACTCATGCTGTAGTTTGAGAAAACTCATGTTGTCGCTTGAGAAAACCCACACTGTAGCGTGTGTTTTTCAAGTTGCAGTATGGATATGCTCACAAGGGACCAGTAACTTGCCATTTTGCCATGCTGCAGTGCAGATTTACCACACTGCAACGTGCCTTTTGAGGCCAAATGTTACTAAATCCCATTTTCATGCCCTCTCTTTGTTTGGCTTATAAATATAATGAGATTAGGGCTTTAGAAGGGAGAACCCTTTGGGTGGAAACACCCTAGGGCAAGGCTTTCTTGGGGGAAAAATCACATCTTGTTCTTGAAGAAGGAGAAGAAGATTCAAGAAAATAAATGGGTGTCATCTACACATAGTTTTATTTCTTCTTATCTTTTCTTGCTTTTCCTTATTCTTATGGTTGTATTTCTCCTCTTTATGAGCTAAATTAGTTTTCTAGGGTTATGATGTAGTCTAAACAATGAACTATGGTGTTTAGCTTTGATTTGTAATCTTTGAAGTTTGAATTTTCTTATATGTTGAATGTTTCATTATAGTTGATGAGTACACTTTATACTCGTTTTATCCCTATGCTTTATGTGTAATTTGTAGTTTTTTAGATATAAATAAGTGTTCTAATGCCCTAAATATTCATCTTTATGATTAGGTCTGTGACGCCCCGACCTGTGGGTCTCGTTGACTACCGTCAACCTGCGGAAAACCTGTGTGTCTCATTTCATGAGACTCATACATGAGTAAGATGGCCCAATAAGGCCCATCATCATACTAAATCATGCGATTACAAACCATACATTTCTATAGATTAGAGAGTCATTACATCACTCTTAGTACAAAACATATATTAAAACTAGTTGGTCTAATATACACAAAAACATGAATCAAGGCCATAATCAGGCCGCTTCATAGTCAGGCCTCTAAGGGCGCCATCTGCTGTATGCACATCACGCACCTAGAAGGGGGGGGATCCATGACGAGGTGAGCAAAGCCCAGTAGTGATAATCTCTACAAGGTTACTCCCGCCTAAGTGCTCATGCAATGGCACAAACATTCAAGTAAAACATACAGTCCTACTCAAATGTCTATGTTATGGATGAATGTGATACACCCATCCCACTATCACCCATCCCATCTCGAGCCCTCAACGACTCCTCACGCATGCCTAAGCCAAGTGTGAGAAACACTATTCCCCAAAACAAAAAGGTTTTTGTTTTTGAAAACATAATACCAATTTTCCGATAAAATTCTATTGGACAACCCTTTGAGGCGAATTGTTGGATAACTCTCCGAAACAATCATGGGTCATCCTCCAAGAGGAACTGTTGGATAACTCTCCAAGGCAATTCTTCGGAAATATTCCCATGAAATTCATTTGACAACCATGTTTTTCATGTCATGCAATCATACCTATTGTTCTAGGTTTCCCCAGTGCATATGAAATGCAATATGCCATTTCAAAATAATTCATGTTAATATATCAAGCATGCATATATATATTAACGAAATTCACACTGCATGTTATACACACAAGCCATAACACACAACCTAACCGGCCAGATTGCCCAATGTCCTCCACAGGAACATGTCTGAAATATTGACTCAATGGGCTATCCATAGAGTCTAAGAACACTGAAAGGGAGTTCGGACGAAGAAGTTATGACCTTCGAAAGTTGGAGGTCACACATGAATAGGCAGCCCTACCCGGTAAGCCTACCCGACCTGCCCGAGAGCCTCTTTCCGGCCAGATCCAGTACCCACTTCCCTCCACAGGCATACGGATGGAATCTTGACTTAATGGGATTTCCATAGAGTCGAGAACACTGGCGATTTGGACAGAGAAGTTGTAACCAGTTGGAGGTAACACATGAATAAACTGACCCTGAGGCGACCTGCCCGACCTACCTGAGAGACCCTTTCTGTCCAAATCTACTACCCACTTCCCTCCACATACGGGTGAAATCTTGACTCAATGGTCTTTCCATAGAGTCCAAGAACACCCGAAACAGAGATCAGACAAAGAAGTTATGACCTTCCGAAGTTAGAGGTCACACATGGATGGCAACCCCTACGACCAGCCTACCTTTGACAGGAAACCGCTAGGCTGGCTCCACTACACTGCCCTCACAGGAACCTGGCTGAATTTTGACTCAATAAGATTTCCATAGAGTCTAAGAACGCCCGAAACGGAGTTCGGACGAAGAAGTTATGACCTTTTAAAGTTTGAGGTCACACATGAATAGGCAACCCGACCCGACCTACCTGAGAGCCCCTTTCTAGCCATATCCATTATCCACTACCCCTCATAGACATAGGTTGGAATCTTGACTCAATGGGCTTTCCATAGAGTCTAAGAACACCCGAAACAGAGTTTGGACGAAGAAGTTATGACTTTCCGAAGTTAGAGGTCACACGTGACCCTAGCCGGATGGACCCAGCCGGGCAAACCCATCCAAACTTACCCAGCCTGGCAGACCCATCCGAACTGACCCAGTGGGACAGACCCAACCAGGCAGACCCATCCGGGCAGACCCATCAGAACTGACCTAGCCAGGTAGACCCATCCAGAAGGACCCAGCCGGATAACCCTTCCACTAGGTTGTTCAGGGTAAACGGACCATAACTTGGGCTACAGAGGTTTGATTTGAGAAATTTAAAATCCTAACATCAAGTTCACTGATGTGGCTACAATTTACCTGAAGGACTTACTACCAAATTCCCTTTATTTCCTACCCAAAAACAAGTCCTAAAGTCCGACCAATGCGTGTGATCAAAATAGGGTAACTTCCCTTAGTTCAATATGCAACCAAACATCTCCCTTGGGGCAAGACACCACCACACAACCCTTAGGGTAGAAAGTAACAAAAGTAGGAGAAGACCTACCTCTTGGAGTTTGTCGAAACTCCCCAATTCCGGTCTCTACTTGTAGCTCTTGTCACGAGGAAAGACTTTCCCTTTTGCTTCACCGAAATCCGATTGTCCGATCGTCGGAAAAATCTAGAGAGAATGTAGAGCCTCTATCTCAAATTTGGTTTGCCTTTCTCTCTCTCCTTTCCCCTCTCTTCCAACCGGTTTGGAGAAGATAGAAGTCAATTGAGATGTCCTCTCACTTGCCACTTGTCTAATTCTAAGTGGCTCCTTGGATTACCCTTATCACCTTATCCATCTACCTTTGATTTCCCTTCAATCATATGTTGCCACATGTCTCTTTTGGGTTCCACTTGAGCTATTTGTTTGACTAGCTCTCCATTTGACACGTGTCTCATCTTGAGCCACTCAATTGCGCCAAGTGTCCCCCGCACTACTCTCGATGCCTTGAAAAACATGAAATTCCAACTGTCTCGAAATTCGACGAAATTCGACTTGGTGGCTAGATTTTGAAAGATGATTCCAACGGTGAAGTTTGTTTCATCTCCCGAGATCTAAAAAAAATTTCCGGATTTTGACCAAAATTACCATTTTACCCTTTTTTGAAAATTCAGATTTTTCCGAGGTTTCACATTCTGCCCCCTTTAAAAGAATTATGTCCCGAAATTCCATACGATTACATCATCTCACATGCATATGCAATGTGCACTATGTCATGCATGCAACTAGTCATTTAATTTTCTAAATGGCCTTCATTAGCATGCCTTCATCCCTAAACAAGAAGGGATAGGTGGCCGGCATCGTGTCCTCGCGCTCCCATGTTGCCTCCTCCACTCCACGGTGTTTCCACAATACTTTCACTAGCCTCACGGTCTTGCGTTGTAAAACCTGATCCCGACCATCCATGATGCACACTAGTCCCTTCTCGAAGGTTCCATCGTAATCGACCTCGATCTCTCCGCGATCCTTTATGGGTTGTGTCCCGGAGCACTTAGGAGCATGGAGATGTGGAATACCTCATGGAAACCTGACATGCTAGGAGGCAAGGCTAACCGGTATGCTATAGTGCCCACCCTCTCGAGTATCTCCGAAGGTGATGAACCTTGGCGGCGGCTCGCAAACTGTAGGAACGACCTCCTCTCTTAGGCATCACCTTGAAGGCGTGATAAATGACACCTCAAACTCTGAAATTCGACATTAATAGCCGGCGTAACTCTTTTTATCGACTACGGCTGGTAGGAAAACATTTGTCGTATCAAGCTCACCTTCTCAGAGGTTGATTAGTGCTCAAAAAGTGCTATTTTGAACCTTGTTTATTGCAAGTTTTGAGTAGTTTTTGTGTACTAATCAGCATAATTAACCCAATTGGCACATTGAGATCCCGGTTATGCTACTGATCGTATTTTGTGGCAAATTTTACAGTTTTTACAAGCTATTTATGCCAAAATTGTTGAGTCAATCCAAGCACGAAGAATTCGAGTCAAACTCAGCATTGCGGATCGGAGACCGGAAGGAAGAAGAGCGAGAAAATGCCAAGAAATTGGAGGCTGGAAATTTGGTAGGATGCGAGATTTCACGGGTGCAGCATTCATCCTCTTGAGAAATTTGCTTCACAACTTGTCACTCTTCATGCCTCTTGCGCCTTTGTTCACTTCTCACACCTTGTTCTGCTGCGGGTTTGAAGTTTGCCTTTTTGTTCTCTTTTGATTTCTTCCCATTTTGTCACATATGTGAGTTAATTGCTTTTGTTGATTTTGGTAATTTTGCTTGTCTTGGTGGCTATATAAGCTAATTGTACACACTGTAACAAAAGACTTTTTGTCCAATGAATAAACTTTTGGCGCGAAGGGCTCCAGTTTTCCCACTTTTCTTCTTCTCTCCCATTTTCTCTCATTTTCTTCCACTTTCTCGGCTGCCAAACACCCGTTGAGGATGACAACTCAAAGATGGTTAGTCAAACCCTCCATCCTTGAGATGAGACTCTTTGATACCAGGTTTTAAGGTAAAATGATTGTTACTTTGTATTTAATGCAAGTATTTATGGGTATTTATTTCTCTTCTCTGTGCTTAATCTCTTAAATATACTGATTAACTTGTGTTGGCAAGATTTTAGGTTTAGTGGATGTTTTATTGCTGAATCCCATGATATCCAGGTTAGTTGCCCTCTATTGAATTCTTGTGAGGGTAGGTTTAGGAGGCGTGTTCTCACGTCTGGGAGCATTTATGCTCATTAAATGTCATTTTCCAAAAGGAAAATTATAGGGTTTAGTTTTTAAAGCTAAATGAAGATCCGGTTCGGGAAATGACTATAGGTATCCTCCCCACCGCGAGGAAAAGGACCCGAGAACTTCTCATTTACCGTATGACCTCTAACCCGTGTGATACTTGAGGAGTTCTTTTTCTCATTTATTTCGTTTATATTCGAGTTTCCAAACATTCACCTCCACTGTTTTTACAAAACCTTAAATCCAAAGTGAAATTCACCATTTTGAATCATTGTGACTCATTTTGCATGAAGAAAACCCATCCCGAGTTCTACTAGTAAGTATACTCACGATGACTTTCTTCTGTGATAGGAGGAATTTAGGTAATAAATTTTGTTGATTCCGGAACACCTACTGTGGCATGAACAAAATGGTGTTGTTTCCGGGGATGGTGCCTTAGTGCAAGTGAGAAGTTGTTGAACTTGTGATCCTCATCACAAGTGTTGGTGAATTCCAATCTCTTTTTGCTTTTACTTTTATTTCCCTAGCAGTTCTTCATTGGGTGATTTAATTTTACCTTGTGGGTTATTTTCCTCTTTATTTATAGCTATTGTAACCCTTCTGAGTAGCCCTGCTTTTTGTTTATGCTGTGTCTTGATTTGTTTCCACGAGGTTATGCAACAACTTTGTATTAAACACAAACGAGGAAGGCAAAAATTCAGAGAATCAATGCCCTACAGGAACCAGGCTTTGAAGTAAGCCTAAATAATGGTCAGATAGAGCACCTTTTTGAGGAGCAATGGGGCCAACAAGGTGTGCGGGAACCTAATGCCTACGGGTCAATGAGGGGACCATGTACCACCAATGGTGAGTGCACCCTCATGTATTCGCACCTCTGTGAGGATGTGATTGTCATGCCTTATACGTTGTATCGACCTTCCATGGTATGGAAAATGAAAATCCATACACACACATCCGGGATTTTGAGGAAGTTTGAACGACTTTCAAGGAGGGCGCAATTGATATCGAATTGCTGAAGCTGAAGGCCTTTCCCTTAACCCTCAAAGACAAAGCCAAAATTTGGCTTAATTCTAAGGCAAACTGTCGGGGGTGGGCGATGGCGACGCAGCGAGTTTTGAAGAGTTCTTGATTACTGGGACCAATAGCTTGAAGAGGCAGATTTACACATTTGCAGCCCATGATAATGAAATTCTGAGTGATGGGAGAGGTATATGGAGACCATCGTTGCTGTCCTCTACATGGCCCCGATACATGGATCTTTGGTGAATCGGTTTATGATGGGATGTCCCCTGCTATGAAGCAGCTGTTAGAAACCATGTGTGGAGGGGACTTCCTGAGTAAAAATCCTAAAGAGGCCATGGATTTTTTGAGTTATGTAGCAGAGACCTCTAAGGCATAGGATGAGCCCAACCCCAGGGAAGTAGAAAGAATGAGGCCTGCATCCATTTCAAGGGGAGGCATGTACTCACTCCCAGAAGACATGGAATTGAAGGTGAAGCTATCTACCTTGACTAAGAGGGTGGAAGAACTTGAAGGAAAAGAGCTGTGAGGTCAACTTGGTGACTGAGTCCTACACATGCCAAACTGTGCTTCATTGTGTCGATTGAGCATGTGGGAGAAGTAGTGTCCTACCATTCGTGATAAGAGAATGTTTTACGGTCGGGCAAATTTTGTTGGTCAAGCAAACCACCACCCAATGCCCCATACAACAATACATATAACCCCAACTGGAGAAATCATCCCAATCTCTCTTGGAAGCTAGACCCTCCAGCTCATGTCCCCCTTGGTGCATGACAACAGAGTGGTTCCCCATCTCAACCACAGCCACCACCAACCTCATCTCCTGTTGAGCAAGCTATTGTAAATTTGAGCAAGGTGGTAGGTGATTTTGTGGAAGAACAAAAGGGAATCAATGTGCAATTGGCCCCAAAGGTGATATTGTGTGGAAAGCACCTAAACAAAAGATAGATGGGCTCTGAGCATTGATCTCTCAAATCATAAAATGAATGTCTGTGATATTCATCACGAGGATTACCAATGCATTTGGAATACGGGAGGCGAGGGAAATTTCAGCACGAACCTGACAAATCTAGGGAGTGCATGAATTGAGCTATTCTAGTGAACCTGCCCCAAAAATGGATGAAGTAAAGGTTGTTATCACTTTGAGGAGTGGTAAAGAAATTGAGCAGCCAGTGTCCAAACCTGTCACTACAAGGAAAATGTTAATTAATGACGCGCTAACCGTGTCATGGAAGGATCTGATGGCTTCCTAAAGCGTCATGGTGTCGGCTTGTCATTGTATATGTTTAAATACAATGACGCTAATTACAAGCATCATCTTTTGTGCATCAAAACATCGACCTAATATCTTTACTATGACACTTTTATGAGCGTTATTGACTTTTTATATATTCTTATGTTTCAACCTTGACACTCTTTAGAAGTGTCATCATCTTTCTTACATTAAAAATCTTATTGGCGTTAATTTCAATGGTTATAAATCCTAATATAACATCTCATTGTTATTGAAAATCTGCACATATTATAGAAGTCATATAGATAAAAAGAAAAACTATATTAAAGTCATATAGACAAGGGAAAAAAACTATCTACATATAAATTGATCCAAAATTACATTTCTATATATTCCCAACAAGTTTTTGTAGATCTATGAGTAGGAATACAAAATGTTCTTTGACTAGTAGGTGGTGGAGGATCTTCGAGAATGCGTTAAGTCCATCAAAGCCACCACATGAGGCCTTTTGTTCCTGTTCAAGAGTTGAAATAAAGTTAGTTCAATGAATAATTTCATTTATTACTTAGATGCAATTTGATGTTTTCATGAGTCATCACTTAATTAAATACATGAGAGGAAAGATGAAGACCTCTAATTATTTTAATTAAATAAATGGCATCAGATAGAGAATAAAAGCCCAAAAATATGACCACGAATAAATTCACAAAAATTCCTATAACACTTTCATCAAGAAAAAAAACGGTAAAATATATAAGCAATCAAAGCATCAACACTTTCTTAAAACTCTAGATAAAGGGACATTCCAAAAGAGCAATAGATGTATGAAGAATGAATGGAGCTAGAAAATAAAACAAGTTTATGTTAGTGTGATTGATCTTGTAGCATACCCCAGTTTAAAATAAAAGTTTCAATCACCTATTTTAATGGAGAAAACAAATGAGGAACAAAATAAGGAAAGGAAGACATGCTTCAAATGCGCCCTTGGATATTTCCCTAAATTAAGAAAGAAAACTAGGTTAGTAATTTGAATGAACTTTTTTTACTTTTTTTTTTTCATTCTGTATAATAAAAAAATTCAAGCATGTTTGATTATAAAGAAAGAGGACATAAAATTCAAAAGTTCTCCAATGTGAATATGGCATGTTGATTAAAAATTTTCATGAATCCAAAATTTTTCATGAGTCTCTTTTTGCATAACTCAATGCTTCTCTTCTTGTCCTTCAATGCTCACTTAGTGCTGCACAATTATTAAACTGGAAAATATTTTGCAGTTAATAAACCATGGAGTGGCAAATCATCAATACTTGAACTTCTTTAGTCTCTTTTATGTTGTACCATGTTCTGTTTGTTATAGTTTCTCAATTGTTTATTAGATTTGTTGCACATGTATGAGTCTTCATCTTCATATTGTTGTGTTAAACCTTTGTGTAAGAAGGTCAAGGGAGAGCTATTTGTTTACGACATCTAGTTATCATTTGGGTAGAAATTGGGGAACTAATCAAAAACATGTAAAAGTTGGTTTGGAGACAAAACATGATTTTGAATTAGATATATGTGCATGATAATGCAGTCAAACATAGGGTTATATAAAGCAAAAATAGATGCATCCTTGACCCTGTTTGGAGTTTCATATGATGTCCCTGAGATGACACTTTGGCAGGAGGAGCGTATGACAAGTTGGAGAATTATTCATCTAAAAGAGACTTGACAATAACTAAAGTCTAAAGAATCCAAGGTATTTTTTTTGGAGTAAAGAATCCAAGGTAATTCTTACTTATTGTACTAAGTGAAATACAATTGAAAACTGAAAGTGTAGTCATATCTAAAGGAGTAGTGACAATTGGAGGAGAAAAGGTAAAGCGGGATGATAACTCTCCACCTATCAAAAATTCTTATTATCCCACACTAAATTGTTATGAAGAAATGCACATATTTTATCTATAATTTGATTTAAAACTAGTGATTCATTTTGTCACTTATCCCAGTAAACTAAATATAAGTGGAAAGTAAGTAAATAATACAAAAATGAAATTTAGCAGACTTGACATATTCAAAGCCTATTCCAAATTCTTATGCTACTGGGTTGATAAATGGATCCAATTTTCAAGCAAAATCATACCGACAAAGAAAAGGGACATCTTGCATCAACTCAAAGGAAAGGGACAGAGAAAATGGATTCAAAGGCTCTTCCATTCCAAATCTTATAGAAACTCAAAAGTGGACAAAAGCCACAAAAAAAAAAAAATCATTACCTAGGAAGCAAAGTTTCTGAAATGAAAACATCCAAAAAATCATTATCTATCACAAGATCTCAAAAGGACCAATACCTAAATATATAGATATACACAAACATGCTTCCAGCTCCCTAAAACTATTTTTCAAAAAAAAAAATCAATAAGCTATGCCAAAAATAGAAAACAATATGAGTATTTAACGAAGAAGAAAGATAAGTCCAATTTTTTATAGATGTTTTATAGCTATAGCAAACCTAGAATCTAAAATTATAGATAAATGGATCAATTTTTTAAGCAAAATCATGGAGACAAAGGAAAGGGGTAACCTTGTAGCCAATTTGGATAATATTTTGCGAGAGATAATCAATCGACTCTGGGAGCTTGTGGATCTTTGGGAATCGAGGAAAGACCATCAGGTGGAGATTGTTCTTCAAGCAAGGCTATTCGACTTTCCATAAAAACATGTAAGTACTTGGAACAATGCAAAACGTATCAAGAAAAGAATGAAATGGGGTTTGTTGAACCGGAACAACTTGCCACTAGTAGGAGAGCTGCCAAGGCTTCCTTTCGCACTTGAAGGATCAGGCCGGTTAACCTCCATGAAACCGGGGACCTCCGGCTCCAATGGATATAGAAACTTTTCCTTAAAACAGTCAAATAAAATCCATGGAGCGAACCTCTTTTTCAATCCTTAACATATCTTGAGAAAATAATGCGGAAGCGGAGTGGTAAAAATTTTTTTTTCTTTTCTTTTCTTTTTGAAGCAGCAGATTTTAGAAAATTGTGAGTTTCCTCATTTTAGGACTTTCCCAAATTTTACAAAACTGCGAAAACATTTAAACACTTCTAATTTTCCATCCTCTTCTCAGCACTTCCGTTTTAGGACTCCTCGTCCACAACCAAATCAAACACAATATATACATATATACATTTATTCATTTTCAATCATCAAAACATTTTGAAACTTCTTCAAATCCATGCATTTGTTT
Source organism: Tetrastigma voinierianum (assembly GCA_016808115.1). Classification (NCBI taxonomy): domain Eukaryota; kingdom Viridiplantae; phylum Streptophyta; class Magnoliopsida; order Vitales; family Vitaceae; genus Tetrastigma; species Tetrastigma voinierianum. Next base: position 65,529 of record JAEQBH010006516.1, on the reverse strand, counting down.
TTATCAAAGGTGGGCTTGGCTAGGACTTAAGCCCAGGCCGCCTCATTACCTCGTCACTGAGGATCAAAGCCCACGTAGTTCCTTTTCAACTTTATACATATACATATATCCATAACAAAATATTCAACATATATAGTATGGAAAATTATATATACAATGAAATCACAGGCGTCGTCTCCTTGATGGCTCGACTCAACACCCGGGACCGCTCTACTGCCTATCTCGGGTCTGAAAATGTTTTGAAACATACGGAAAAGAATGAGCCCAGGAGCCCGAGTGAGTGTACATTTTTCATTAAAATAACATTTTCAGTATATATCAAAGTAATACATACTTATACAATTAAAATCAATTTATGTCTTAAACATTTATGCCTTAAACTTTCTTTCTTTCTTTATAATAAATATTTATACAATTAAAATCCATTATGCCTTAAACATTTATGCCTTAAACTTTCTTTCTTTGTTCTTTCTTTCACGATGGAACCGGGAATAAACACAGAAACGATTTAAGATGCGGCGGTGAGGACGATCACATTCAGTCATAACATGCGCGCGGAGAAAACTCATGCTTTGCATAGGGTTCCAGTCATAGCACCTTATCCGTGTAAAGGATATTACTCTAGACACTAATTCCCTCCCTCGGTTATTAACCTATAACTGCCCTCTAAATCTTGCTTAAGGTACCTGACGATATAGTTAATAACAGTCATAGGGGTTTAGGGTAACCATCAGTAAAACATTCTTCAAATACATTTATAAATACATTTTAAATCCTTTACTTTATCATTAAACACATATGCATTCTTTACATTTTAAAACTTTCATAATACTTTAACATATGCATATATTTAATATACATATAAATATATATATTGATGCAAGATAAAACATTTCCATATGCCTTAACATTTACATAAACATTTCCATTAAACTTTCAGTTTGTATTAAAACCGATGACTTTGCTTCGATTTTCAAATATCGTTTTTCGCTCATGGAGTTCACAGCTCGATCCGCTTGCTTCGTGAATTCCGTTTCCGTCCAGTAGTCCTTTTCACCTTTTCCAGAAAACCACAACTATACATTAATCATAACTTCCATTTTAATCCACCATACACCTTCGTTTAAAGCCAAATGAACAAATTACCCTTAAGCACTAAAACCCATTCATTTTGGCCAACCTTTTCCAACAATACTCTATAGACTTTTGACCCCAAAATTATTCAAAGGTCTTCAAGAATTATGAAACTCTCCAGATCAGTCTTTATATATCCAATGACATCTGCTAAATTTTCAATTTAAAATTCGCTCTCCTAAGGCCCTCAACCACATAACACAAGTTATTACATCTAAATGACTCAATTTGGCATAATAGAATGCACATAGCTCACTTGACAAATTTGTAGGCACTTGGGATTACAATTAAACTTCCTTCAAGATAAATTTTCCTTAAAGTCTATTTTAACCAGCAGAATCACTCAAATCGGATCAGAAATGAGCAAGTTATGGTCAAAATACGACAAATAGTCAGCTTAGAAACGAGCATTTCTGTCGCAGAGAACCCGACAGTGAAGCACATGGTCGTACTTTGAGTAAATTTTGGGCACTTTAGGGTTACAATTTGCACACTTCCTCAGATAACTTTTCCCCTAGAAGTCTCTATTTTGCAGAATTTTGAATCACTCAAATCAGATCTGAAATGAGCAAGTTATGATCAAAATTAAAATCGGTCGAAACAGAAAAACAGAGTATTTCCCGTATCGAGCAAATTCCTTGAATTATTTTCCTGATTTGCTTTGCCACTTTGCTACCAATTCACTTCATATAACATCTATAATTCATAACACCTCAAGAAACATCATGAATGCATCTAAAAACCAACCCCACAACACTTGAACAGTTATGGAACCTCAAACCTCAAAACCTTATGAAAAATCCAAGAACTCAACCTAGGTCACCAATTCTTTTAAAACCACATGCTTTGATGATTCCATGCTTCCTTTACACCAATTGGGGAAAACTCTCATAATCCTTAACAAACATCTAGGGTTTAGGTGATCTCTTCCAAAACCCTAGACATAGAGCATCAATTCTCCATAGAAATTCACCCTAAAAGCCCCTAGACATCCAAAAGACATTTGATTCAAAGACAAAGATACCTTAATCTTTGAACTTTTCCCTCCTCCTTCTTCTTCTTCCTTCTCCTCTTGGCTCTCTCCTCCTTCTCCAAACCAGTAGTTTAGCCTTTGGAGACCAAATCAAGTTTGGCTCTTATTTTCCCATTTTTAATATTTTAACATTTCCTTTAATTACCAATAGCCTCAACTATTTAATATTGAAATTTAACTTTTGAAATTTATTTGCCCATCTCTAATTTGATTTTCTGCAATTTTTACATCCTTTGCTTAATGACCATTATACCCTTATGCTCATACCACCCTCTCCAGTTTCATAAATTATCATTTCCATTTTAGTCTCCAAAATACTACTATATGACATTTAATGGGCTCTTTATACCCCCATAAAGGTCACGCGCGTACTCGTACACTCTCTCGGGATGGGGTGTCACAGCACTTGTATGTTTTGGATCTCTTTTTCCATTTTAATGATTATGACCATAAACATTGGTCACCATTTCCATGATTATGACCTCAAGCTTTGCTACAATTGGTAGATGTGCCTATTTCCATGATGGATTCAATTCAGTTATGCATTTTATTATCTCCTTTTTTTTCTGTTAACTTGAAAAGCATATAAACAACCAATGATCACATGAGATCCATGAAAGTGTATATCATCCTACCCACAGTATGCATCAAGATCTTGGCAATAAAAATTCCTAAGTGAAAGAGGTGAGGGGCTGAGATTTACTATAGGCATTTAGAAGCAAAGACACTGCAAGCTCTCATAATGGTATGTTGTCAAATGAACATCCCTAGTTAGTAGATGCTCTTGTGGCTTGACACATAAAGAGAGACATTCCTAATTTCGAGAACTTTTAGTTCTACTAAATAAAATAGCTAATGGGTGGAGGGTATGGACCAATAACAAGCAAGGAAATGATAATAGAAGAAACAATGGTTAGTGCACTAAAAGGCTCATATTTTCCCATTTATCATATATCATTATTTTTCAACTTTAAGTGTACAAGAATTTTAAGCAATGTAGGTTCTCCAAAATTATAATTATGAAATTTCCAAATTTTTCCATTTATTTTTTAATTTTTTTCCAAATATATTTTTAGAAAATTTTCTCTAATTTGATTCTTGGTAGAGACGTCCACAATGTAGACTGTGTTGGACAAACTTGAGAATTTGAAGAACATTCCTAATAGAAACACATAGAACAAGATTCTTCTTTAATTCTCTAAACAATTAAAAAACATAATAAACAAGTTGAAGATGTTCTATAAAAATAAGATTTTGAGAATAGAAAACAACGAAGAAGAAAACATCACTTAGGTTATCAAGCATGTTCTCAAATGTTTGTTATCTATAAACCAAAAATACCATTATGGGAAACACTTCACAAACAAGCCCAAAACCTCTCTACTCAGAAGCTACAATGAGGATCTAGATTGTTAAAAATAATAATAATAATAATAAATAGATGCTTCCAAATCTTGCAACAACCCAAAAGTGAAAAAAATCTACCAAAAATTATTAACTACGAAACAGAGTTTTTGAACCCAGAAAAAATCATCGTTCGTCACAAGATCTTAAAAGATGGATCAACAACTAAACATATAAATATCGATACACACAACCGTTCTTCTTGAGATTATTTCTAAAAGAAAAAAACAAAATTCATTAAACTGTACTAAAAATAGAAAACAACCTTAGTATTAAACTAAACAAAAACGACAAGCCTAATTTTCTGTAAATATTCTTCTACTGTATAAAACCCAAAAGATCTCAACAAACTATAAGTAAAATGGATCCAATTTTTCAGAAAAATCATGGAGAAAAAGGAAAGGGGCAACCTTGTCGGCCAGTTTAGGATCCAAAATGTTTTTGCAAAGGAGAGAATCAATCAACGAATGGATTTTATGGATGCAGGAATCAAGAGGAAAAACATATTGAAAAAGAAATTGTTCTTCAAAAAGAGGTTTTGGAGATGTGAGAGGAAGCAACCTCTTGCAATTCCTTGGCATGTTCTAGCACTCCACTTACCCGTTCGTCAATATTCCCAACGGCGCTCTAAGGTTGCTCTATCCCCATCTCTCTCAGCCTCCATCAATCAAAAGCCTCCAAATGTTGAGGGGTTTATCGGGTCCAAATATGGGATCTAAAAGGTAGGGTTTGATATAGAAAATAATAGAATATTTAATATGATAGATGATGACACTTTAGAAAAAACGTCATGGATTTTGAACTATTTCAATGACATTTAAAAAACGACAAGGTTCACAAGGTTAATATTATTCCTTCTTTCGTGATTAATTTACAACTATGACATTTTTAATAAGCTCATAAAATAAAAAAATTATGGGTTAAGATAATGACGTTTCAAAACAAGAGTCATCATACATTTAATTATATTTAAACAATGACATTGTTTTTAAAACGTTGTGAAATGAAGCGTCATAAACTTTAATTTTTGTAGTAGTGTGTTGAGAAGGAAAACCAGGAAAAGGAAATGGAGTTAGATCAAATAATTATTAAAGAAGATTCAATGAAGAAAAGCATGCCTCCTCCATTTCCTCAAGCTCTAAAAGGCAAAAAGAAGGCCTCCAAGCAGGTTGAAATTTTGGAAGTGCTAAGGCAGGTGAAGGTCAACATCCCACTGCTTGACATGATTAAACAGGTCCCAACCTATGCCAAATTCTTAAAAGACCTGTGCACAGTTAAGAGAGGGTTGAATGTTGATAAGAGGGCCTTCCTAACATAGCAAGTGAGCTCCATCATTCAATGCAAGACCCGTGAAATACAAAGATCCAGGGTCCCCCACCATTTCAGTCAACATTGGAGGGACTTGCATAGATAAGGCACTGTTGGATTTGGGAGCCAGTGTCAACCTACTGCCATACTCAGTGTACAAGCAGTTAGGTTTGGGAGAGCTAAAGCCTACCAACATCACTCTATCCTTAGTTGATCGATCAGTAAAGATTCCTAAAGGTATATTTGAGGATGTTTTGGTGAAGGTAGACAAATTTTATTATCCGGTGGACTTCGTAGTTCTCGATACAGAGCCGGTGGCAGAGGGCACTAACCAACTGCCCATCATACTTGGGAGGCCATTTTTGGCCACATCTAATGCCATAATCAATTGTCGGAATGGAGTCATGCAGCTTATCTTTGGAAATATGGCTTTTGAGCTTAATATTTCCACTCCAGGCAAAGAAGCACAAATCAGCAGAGGAGCGAAAGAGCAGAATCGATGAAGTCCCACTGACGTCTGAAAAGTGTGAGCACGCTGGGCTCACAAACTGGCAGGGGGAATTGATGAAGAATCCAAGTGAAGGCTGATGAAGAATTAATCGCACTGTCGCTCCCAACACCACTCCGATTCCCCCAGCACCACTCGAAGGCAGAATGCTTAAAAACAGAGCCGAAGTCAAACTATTTGCAGTCACCTCCACACAAATATGAGTATTCTCCTCGACCTCCACGAACCGTATACATTCGAACAGGGAGTGGCTTCAAGAACATAGAAGCCACTCTGATTTTTTTTTTTTTGGTCAAATTTAGCTGCAGGGAGAGGTGCAAGAAGGAGCCTAAAATTTCAAGCAGAGGTCATCAGATGCACTGTTTATGTTTTATTATTTTTATTTTATTATATATATATATATATATATATATATATATATATATATTTAAAAATAAATAAATTCTTTGAAAATATATAAAATAAAAAAATAATAAAATAATAAAATAATAATAATAATAATTTTTTTGAAAAAAAATTTGCATCTGAAGATTTTCACAAATTAATAAATTTTCGCACCGCTTCCACTTTTCGCAACCCAATTTTGTTTTGCTCATAACTTTCTCATTTACGTTTTGGTAAATCGCTGGAAAGCTAGAGAGGTAGAATCCAAATATAGCCAGAAAGAACACTTTTGAAATTAACAGAAGGTGTACTTTCAAATTCCTCCAACTAGTCACTTTTTTCCTCTTTTTTCTTCTTCTAACTTGTTTATTTGAAGCCCAAACGAGTGAATAAGGTGTCAATGGAAAGCTTGGGAAGTCTCCTATCCAACAACGAGCACATTTCATCAGGAGGGTAAAGTACTCTTTCTCTAACTTTCTTATCTGAGCCCCATTGCGACAATGTGACATTTGGTCGGGGAGAGTGAGCAAGAAGACATTATTTATGTTTTTGTTACTATTTTGAGCAAGCCCATTTTGTAATGTTTAGTGGCTTGCTGGTTTTCCTTTTTGTGAAGTTGTTATACTATACAACTTACTTTTTCAATTAAAAAATTGCACCCATTTTTGCACCTAATTTTTTTGGTGTTTTTCCTAGCTTGTAGTTTGAAAAATTGAAACATTGTCCAATTCTATTGATGTTAGATTGGTTCCATGCCTAGTTGAGTGGATGATCAGTTGAACTCTTGTTGCTTTCGACGCTTTTCTTCCACCTTTAGCTAACCACACACAGTGCACATCAGGTTTCAATGTCGAAAACTACTCGAACCCTTAGGATTCTGCAAACCTACCCTAGTTTCGTTGACTACCTTTAATAGGTTAAGGACCCCCATGAAATGAAGGCCAATGTGTCTTCCAAAAAAAGAGAAAAACAAAAACAAAAAGAAAAAGAAAAGAAAAAGAAAAAGAAGAAAAATTGCAACGCTTTGCCTTGAAACCCGAGCACGGTCCGAGGGGTATATGGCGAAAGCCTTTAAAGCCTGGTGCCCTAAGCCAACTGGTTGGGAGTCACCGACTTAGTGCTCGCTACATGGGTGGATGGGTGAGGTTTAACGAGTTGTAGGTGCTGGAGTTTCGAAATCATTCGAAGTCCGGGGTGAAACTTGAAGAGTTAGTGGTCGAAAAGATCCTTATGACTCGGTGCCCTAAGCCTTAATCAAGCTGGGAGTCACCTAGATCCCCATAGACTCTGCAGTGTCGACAAAGATTGCACCCTACAACACAAAAGAGTTGTGGAATAAGAGCCGGTCTTGATCTATTTAGGTTGGTTAGTGTCCTAGGTGGCTAAGTAGTTTTTGGCTGGGGAGAGTAAAGAATAGCTTTATTGTTGAGAATCATCAAACAAACACTTAGGTTTTGGTGGAAGTCTTTGCTTGATTCACTAAGCATGAGGCCTTTTGATACTCAATTTGTATGGTATTCATTCCTCTCAGATAGTTATTGCTTAGGGTTTCAAGGGTTCTCATTGGGAGCCAGCATTACTCATTCACACCTTTTAAAATACCATTTTTGTGAACATCATTTTGAACAGTAGTTTTGTATGCTCTCTTTCTTTCTTTCTTCCATTGCTGAAGGGACTAGCAATGTAGGTTATATTTAGTACTCAAAAGTGCTATTTTGAACCCTGCTTATTGCGGTGTTTTGAGCACTTTTGTGTACTAATCAAAGATAATTAACCCAATTGGCACATTGAGATCCCGGTTATGCTACTTATCGTATTTTGTGGCAAATTTTATAGTTTTTACAAGCTATTTATGCCAAAATTGTTGAGTCAATCCAAGCACGAAGAATTCGAGTCAAACTCAAAGATTGCGCATCAAAGACCGTAAGGAAAGAAGAGCAGTAAAATGCCACAAAGAAATCGAGCCGCAGAAATTTGGTAAAGATCGCGAATCTTTCACAGTGTTGCAATCAGCCATCCCCGCGAAATTCCCGCTTGTCACTTCATGCCTCCCGCACAATCGTTGCTCACTTCACACCGTTCCTCAATTCGCAGTTTTGCCTTTTTGTTCCTTCTTGATTTCTTCCCATTTTGTCCTTTGTACGCTTAATCGCTTTGTCAGATTAGGTAATTTTGCTTGCCCTGTGGCTATATAAGCCAATTGTACAATAATCGGTAATAAAAGACTTTTTGTCCAAAGGAATAAACTTTTGCCAAGGGCCCAGCTTTTCCCACTTTTCTTCTTCTCTCCCATTTTCCTCATTTTCTTTCCACTTTCTCTACCGCCAAACACCCGCTGAGGATGACAACTCAAGAGATGGCATAAACCCTCCCCATCCTGAAGGAGGGCCATCAAGTACTTCGCTTAAGGTAAAATGATTGTTCACCTGTATTTAATGCAAGTATTTATGGGTATTTATTTCTCTGCTTCTCACAATATGCTTAAATCTCTTAAATATACCCTGATTAACTTGTATTTGGCAAGATTTTTAGGTTTAGTGGATGTTTATTGCTAGATCCACTGATATCCGGTTAGTTGCCCTCTATTAGTTACTGTAGGGTAGGTTTAGGAGGCGTGTTCTCACTGTCTGGGAGCATTTATGCTCATTAAATGTCATTTTCCAAAAGGGAAAATTATAAGGTTTAGTTTTTAAAGCTAAATGAAGATCCGGTTCGGGAAATGACTATAGGTATCCTCCCCAAATCGAGGAAAGGACCCCGAGAACTTCTCATTTACCGTATGACCTCTAACCCAATAGTCCAATGCTTCAAGGGGTTCTTTTTCTCATTTTATTTCATTTTTTTTTTCAGTTTCCAAACATTCACCTCCACTGTTTTTACAAAACCCTAAATCCAAAGTGAAATTCACCATTTTGAATCATTGTGACTCATTTTGCATGAAGAAAACCCATCCCTGAGTTCTACCCTAGAGCCGCTATACTACAGTAGCTTTGCTACGGCAGTAGGAGGAATTTAGGTAATAAATTTTGTTGATTCCGGAACACCTACTGTGGCATGAACAGAGGTGTCTCTAATCAGAACAGGACTAGTGATGGAGCTCTCTCCCACCTCGGTCCAATATATCGGTAATCTGCATGGCCTTCCATATAACGCCTCATAGGGTGCCATCTGTGATATCACCCTGCAATCACTGTTGCATAGTTAAACTCTTACAGTACAAAGCGTTCCTCCAGCGCTACCCTTATGATCTAGGACGCATGCCCGCAAATATGTCCTCTAACACTATGGTCCTCCTGACTGACCATCTATTTTAAGGTGGAAGTACCGATTCATGGTCACTGCGGCCCATGGCCTTGGAAACTTCTTCAAAAGTTCGCTAGAACCTCGAGTCTCTCGTCCGATACTATGGATATCGGGCACTCCATGTAACCGACGATCTCTTGATATACAACCTGTGAAATTCCTCCAGTCGTGATGTCATCTACAGCTTTAGAAATGTGCTCACCGGAGCGCCTGGCCCACTATCACCTACACCGCGTCATGCCTCTGTGGCGACTATGGCAAGTGGGTCACAAAGTCCATCGTGACGTGCTCCCAATCACCCGCCACCTTCAATGCTCCGTGAGAAATTTCGTCGACTTCTCGATGCTCGCCACTGGCCGACACGTGACACCGTCAATAAAGCCCCCAACGCGGTCTCTTCATCCCGCTCCAAAGAGTATCGCGACGAAGATCCTGCATCTTCGTGCTACCTAGGAGCTGTACCGGCAAATCGAACAAGGGAATCCCGAGATTTCTCTCGCATTTGTTAATCGGGGAACCACTACTCGCCCTCATAGATTAAAGACTACCATCTATATGGATGGGTCCAAACCTCGTCACTTGTACTGATCGCACTTTGGCCCCCGATGGACATCATCTAGCGCGTCCTATCCTCGACTCCAATCACTCTGCTCAATAGAGACGGTAGCTACCTGACTCCCCTGCTAATGCACTTGAGCCTACTCGTTGCATCAGAGCCCAAATTTCCACGCCTCAAGCATTTGCCACTTCTGAAGCCATATCAGCTGCTTCTCCGTGATCCGGAAACAGTGTATCGCCCACCACATTTGCCTTCTACTCGATGGTACGGTAAAAGGAAGTCATAATCCTCTAGGAACTCCATCCATTTGCGTTGCCTCATATTGAGGTCCCACTGGGTAAATATATACTTCAGACTTTTGTTGTTTGAGTACACCTCAAATTGCTCACCATACAAATAGTGGTGCCAAATCTTCGAGGCGAAGGCTATGGCTGCCAACTCCATGTCGTGTGTGGGGTAATTCTGCTCATGATTCTTCAACTGACGGGAACCATAAGCTACCACTCGCTGCATCGCATCAAAAGATCCCACCGGCCTTCGAGGCATCGTAATACACCGTGCATCCCCATCCTCTCTCGACTATCAAATAGAGTCAAGTGAGCCTCCTCCACACTTGGGAATGCCATCTCGCACCAGTCATTCTACTCAAACCTGACCTCCTTTCAGGTCAATTTTTTTATAGGTGCTACTAGTCGGGAGAAGTCCTTAATAAACCTCCTGTAGTACCCAGCCAATCCCAAGAAATTGCGTATTTCGAGACTGACTTCGGCCTTTCCCAACTCATCACAGCCTCAACCTTCTCAGGGTCTATTGAAACTCTTGAGCTGATACTATGTGCCCTAAAATTTCACCTCAGTAAGCCAAAATTCACACTTACTGAGCTCATGCATACCGACGGCCTCGCAGGTCGGTAACAAGCCCCAATGATCCCCTGCGTTCCCTCTCAGCCGAGTAGATCAAAAATTTCATCCACAAAGACTACGATAAACTGATCTAGATAGGGTTGGAATACCGTGATGCATGAGATCTTACGAATGTCGGGCGCAAATGTCAATCCAAAAGACATCATCAGAAACTCAAAGTGCCCATAACGCGTCCCGAACGATGTCTTTAGGGATATCTGCCTCCTAACCTCAACTCCATGGTAAGCAAAGCAAGGTCTATCTTGGATTAGATTTTTATCCTCTCAACTGATCAAACAAATCATCAATCCTTGGCAATGGGTACCATTTCCATCAGGAATCTTTATTCAATCTGCCGATAGTCAATGCACAAATGGTCTGGCTCTTCTTTCTTCGCAAATGTAACCGAGCACCGCGATGGTGAAGTGCTCGGCCCACGAACTTCCTTTGTCTAGTAACTCAGATCTGACTCAGTTCCTCGCACTTAACTGGCGCCATCCTATGTGGAGTCATAGAGATGGGTGACGTGCCAGGGTGTAACTCAATACAAAAGTCCACATCCCTCTACGGAGGTAATCCCCATAGCTCATCTGGAAAAACATTCTCGTACTCATTAATTACCGCAGGCAGATCCAAGTTTGATCCTGCACTGCCCTCCAAGGTAAGGCTAGTCAGCCAACCCATCAACTGTCCATGCCATCTGGAATCGTACACGGCCTGGGGCAAAGCATCGTGCTTAAATCCCTAGAACGTAACACAAGTACTACCTAGTGTAGCAAGAATCTCCTATGCTCACAATCAATGACGACGTAATATGCCGTCAACCAGTCCATCCCAAGGATGACGTCGAACTCTGACATATCCATGACCCTCAGGTCCATTGTGAGCAGAATCCCAGAGATCTTTAGCTCTCAATCCCGGGCATATCATATTTGCTCGCCTCATCCTCTTGTGTGGAAGAACTCACACACATGAGCTCCTCCAAGGTCTCAACCTCCAAGCCCAACTCTCGCACAACCAATGCAATGATGAATGAATGTGATGCACCAGAGTCAAATAACACTCTTACCCATAGGCGAGATAGCAAAAACACACCCTGTATGACTAGCTGATTTGCTGACTTAGCCATGGCGTGATGGTGTAGACATGCCCCTGCATCCCTGATGTCCCTGCCTGCGGGCCCTGTCCTCTACCTCAGCCCATAATCCGCTCCCTTCCGCTCGCTCGTAATGGGAGGTACCCGCAGACTCTAGGACTGATGCCTTCTAATTCCTCCGACCCATACTAGCGAGGAAAATTGTATCCTCTCCTGGTCTCATACCGATTGGGACCACTCATCCTAAACCCTAGGATCCTCGGCTTTGGGTCAATCTCTCATATGTCCTGGGCCAAGGCAATGGAAACATACCATTTGTCTTGCTTGATTGGCAACCCTGCTCTATCCCTGGCCCGAATGGCCACGGCTTTGGAACCCACATGAATGAGAAACCCTCTGCTTATTTCCAGTACTAGAAGAAGACTGACTATCCTTCCTCTTGCCACTAACACCCGCATCTCGAGTGCTCCGTGCATCCTCCATTTCCCTCTCTATGGTCAAGGTCGTCCCAACCATAGAGTCCATGTGTCCCGAGGTGGAGTCCCATAATCCCCGCCCCAAATGGAAAATCTCACCCACTCGAATCTCCTCGATTGGGCAAAGATTTGTGGCCACAAAATCGTCAGCAAAGCGAGCCAACTCAGTGAACCTGGCCACATGCTCGATCATGGTCATGGCTCCCTGCTTCAACTCTAGGAACTCCTGAGCCTTCGCAGATATCTGGGCGAAAGGGTCAAAAAATACTCGCCCCATGAAGAGCCTTTCATGAATCCCGCCTTCAAGTCATCACCAAGTCTCTAGAGGTCTTAACCCAATCCCACCACACTTGGGACTCGCCCTTTAGTTGAAACACAACTAGCCTGATCTTGGTCGTATCAGAGGTAATATCCAAGGCCTCCAACACCTTCTCAATCTGTCTGAACCAATGTTCTGCCACCATCGAATCTCCTCCCCCTGTGAATATCGGAGGATGATGTGCCTCAACCTCCAAGGTCACTTCTCCTGACCCAGCTACTCCGCTACACTAGCCTGCAATGGCAAAGAGCCGCAATCTCTACACTTCTGCAGAAAGGCCCGTCGGTCAAATGCAAGTGGTGTCGCTAGCACCTCGTGGACGCCCTCTACATCTCTTAACCCGAAATTTACCATCTACACATGTCAAATGGCGATAAATTTATTAAATTTCTATCTCAGTCTAACTAGTAGTGCACATGCTAACCACTAATAGACTTAGTCATTTTGAACTAACCCGATCATCCCTTTTTCCCAAGTAGTGCCAATCGCCAACCACTAATACAATTTCTGAAATTTTTCATGTCCATTTGTTTTCTTCTCGAACCCCCTAAGGTTATGTTTTCTAACCCTAGTGTTCTTGTTTTCCATACATAATTAATCACGCATAAATGTACAATAACATGCACACACATCATGTTATACACACAAAAGCACACATAAAACACGATGCATGCAAAAGGTTCTAATCCCATCCCGTGACTCCGCCACGTAATCATGTAAACCTAAGCCCTAACACTGCTATACTAAGTTATGATGTCAGACTAACACCGAGTTCCGGTGTAACTTCCAGATACCTTAGCCTTGAAACCTAGCTAAGACGAGCTAGTGTCAAGACCATACTTGTGGATACCCACACCGAGCCTTTGTGCAATCGTTTACCCAAGCTCGACATCTATGACGCCCGACCCGGGGTCCCTTCGACCACCGCGAACCCTCGGGGTGGAAAACCCGTGTGAAACCCGGTGTCTCATTTCATGAGACTCATACATGAGTAAGATGACCCAATAAGGCCCATAATCCATACTCATCCATGCAGTTACAAAACCATACATTTCTATAGATTCAAGAGTCATTACATCACTCTTAATATAAAACATATATTAAAACTAGTTCGTTTCTAATATATAAGCATAAACATGAATCAAGGCCACAATCCGCTCCGCTTCATAGTCTCAAATTTCTAAGGAGCGCTGTCCGCCCGTACCTATCCCGCACTGAAGGGGGATCCCCACGCACAGGTGATCAAAGCCCAAGAGGATAATTCCTATAAGGGTTACTCCCCACCTAAGTGCTCTGCGCACGGCACACCAAACATTCAAGTAAAACATACAAGTCCCTACTCAAATGTCTACATGTTATGGATGAGAATGTGTACACCATCCCCACATCTCGAGCCTCCTCATTGACTCCTCATGATTGTCGTTAAGCCAAGTGTGAGAAATGACCGTTTTCAAACAAAAGGCTTTGTTCTGAAAACATAATATCAATTTTCCGATAAAATTCTATTGGACAACCCTCCGAGGTGAATTATTGGATAGCTCTCCGAAATAGTCATGGGTCATCCTCCAAGATGAACTGTTGGACAACTCTCCAAGGCAATTCTTCGGAAAATATTCCCATGAAATTCATTTGACAACCATGTTTTTCATGTCATGCACTCATACCTACAATTCTAGGTTGCCCCAGTGCATATGAAATGCAATATTCCATTCACAATAATTCATGTTAATATATCAATCATGCATATATATTTTAACGAAATTCACACTGCATGTTACTCACACAAGCCATAACACACAAACTAACCGTCCAGTACTAACTGGCCTGATTTCCCAATGTCCTCCACGGAAACATGACTGCAATTGTGACTCAATAGGCTTTCCATAGAGTCTAAGAACACCCCAAAACGAAGTTCAGACGAAGAAGTTATGACCTTCCGAAGTTAGAGGTCACGCATGAATAGGCAACCCTACCCTTGCCAGCATAATTCGACCTTCCCGAGCCCTTTCCACCCGCCCACTACCACTACCCTCCACAAGGGGTACTTTGGAATCTTCGACTATCAGATTTCCATAGAGTCTAAGAACACCTGAAACGGAGTTCGGACAAAAAGTTATGACCTTCGGTCGAGGTCACACATGAATAGTAATTTACCCGCCAGCTCATCCAACTCAGCTCGAGAGCCCCTTTCTCGCCAAATCTAGTATCCACCCTCCACAGCATACATATGGAATCATTACTACCCGATTTACAGAGTCCAAGAACAAACGAAACGGAGTTCGGAAAAAGAAGTTATGACCTTCCGAAGTTGGAGGTCACACAAGAATAAGCAGCCCTACCCAACCAGCTTACCAAACCTACCTGAGAGCTTCTTTACGGCTAGATATAGTACCTACTGCCCTCCACAGGCATACAGCTGGAATCTTGACTCAATGAGCTTTTCATAGAGTCTAAGAACACCCAAAACAAAGTTCGAACGAAGAAGTTATGACCTTCCGAAGTTGGAGGTCACAAATGAATAGGCAACCCTACCTGGCCAACTCTTACCCACCACCGAGCCGCTTCCCACACCCAAGCACTCCACTCTCCATAAGCATACACTGAATTCGACTCAATGGGCTTCCATAGAGTCTAAGAACACCTAAAACGGAGTTTGGACGAAGAAGTTATGACCTTCCAAAGTTGGAGGTCACACATGACCCTAGCCGAACGGACCTGATCCCGGATCACCCAGCCAAAAAACAAAGCATCTGGGGCTGTATATTTAATAATCTATCCGGATCGACTCAATGCAAGGACTTAGTCGGATTGACCCAACCGGACAGCCCTTCTACTAGGCTGTTTAGGGTAAACATACCATAACTTGGGCTATAGAGGTCCGATTTGAAAAATTCAAAAGCCTAACATCAAGTTCACTGATGTGGCTACAATTTACCTTAAAGAATATCAAATTCTTATTTACATCCAAAACAAGTCCTAAAGTCAGACTAATAAGATCAAATAAGGCACTTCCCTTGGTTCAAAATGCAACCAAACATCTCCCTTAGGGCAAGACATCACCACACAACCCTTAGGGTAGAAAGTAACCAAAGTAGGAAAAGACCTACCTCTTGGAGTTTTTCGAAACTCCCCTGATTCCCGTCTCTACTTGTAGCTCTTGTCATAAGGAAAGACTTTCCCTCTTGCTTCACTAGAAACCGATGGTCTGATCGTCGGAAAAATCTAGAGAGAAGGTAGAGCCTCTCTCTCTAACTCTTCCTCTCAAATTTGGTTTTCCTTTCTCTCTCTCCTTTCCTCTCTCTCCCAACCGGTTGGGAGAAGATAGAAGTCAAAAGAGATGTCCTCTCACTTGCCACTTGTCCAATTCTAAGTGGCTCCTTGGATTACCCTTATAACCTTATCCATCTACCTTGGATTTCCCTCGAATCATGTGTTGCCACATGTCTCTTTTGGGTCCCACTTGAGCTATTTGTTGGACTAGCTCTCCACTTGACACGTGTCTCATCTTGAGCCACCCACCCCGCTAAGCGTCCCTCACTACTCCTGCCCTCGAAAACATGAAATTCCGATCGCCTCGTGACCATGAAATTCGACGTGGTGGATAGATTTCCTTTCGCAAGACGACTCCGAATGTAGTCTGTTTCCGCTATCCAAGATCTAAAAATTTCGACTTGATCAAATTACCATTTTACCTCTTTTTTTTGAAAATCTGATTTTCCTGGTTTCACGTCAACTATCAATTCATACAAGCGAAATCAAAGTTAAAACAAAGTGAAAAAGTGAAAAATTAGAAAACACCAATACAACATGTAGCAGCAGCTACTTTATTTTAACCTTTTCAGCTATAATATGGCCTCATATGGCATCAAGCTTTATATGGATGGATTATAGTCTTAATGCTTGTTGATGATCGGGATTCCAATAACATGATTTGTGACCTAATTTGAGATTGAGAAGTGATAATTAGGTTAGCCATGAATAGAATGTCATGTTTCATCATATAATAGAGATATTTGTGAGTTATATGTGGCTTTATGGATTCTAATGATTAATGCATCCTTGGTTATGATGGTTTGAGGTAGAGATACAGTATAACATTTTCCAAGGGTAGATTATTAATTGCTTGAGAAAGAATATCATGTGTTATTTTGAAATTTGCCATTAATATATGATTTGAGCATCACTGAGACCATTTAAAATCTCACCATAGGAATTTGTTAGAAGAAATCAAAACCCTAGGATTTCTTGTAATTCTCTTTTCTCTTTGCATGTTAGATCTTTAGTTTAGGATTTCTTTAGCTTAGCTTGTTTTCCATTTCAACTTCACCTTTGTGTTAATCCAAATAAAGCTAAGACTATCCCACCTGGTTACTTAGAGCTAGCTAATCCTCGTAAACATACTTATTTTCACACTTGACTACTTGAGGCAACTTGTGCACTTGCGCACATAGTTGTACTATTTCATATAACATGCTCATGCCTATCAAAGGAACTAAGTATGGCAAATACCCATGTCTCCTAAATTTTCCTCCATTTATTTTAAAATTTCAACTAAGGGCAACTTAGGGTCTCTCACTCTTTTGGGGGAGGCCTATGGTCTCACGTTGTGTCCCCAAGGTACGGGAAGGGGGCCCTTTTATAGGGAGAGGGAGGCCTCCCCCTCCTAATCTTTTCTAATGTGGGATACTCACTAAAGAAAACAAAGACCCTTCTCCATGATGAAATGGGAGTCTACAAATATGTCCATCTTCAGTAAAGTTCACAAGTGTAGCGAACGTGAAAAATGAAGAGAAGCAAAGATGTGAAAAGGAGTGAATCTCACCAAAAACAAAAGAGACTTCAAGAGTGTCCATGAAGAACACTAACTCATTCAAATCAAATCATCCAAAACGACTCTAAATACCCAACAAACAAGTAAAGAGAAGGTCTAAGATTTCACTCAAGTCACAATGTGAGTCTAGACTCCCTCCAAATGGTCTCCAAAAAAGGGTCGGGAATCGATGTTTAGGTCGATTTATAGTTTGACCACTCATGGACACAAGTATGAGGAACCATATGAGGTCTATATAGCAATAAAAACAAGGTGACCAATCATACAATCAAAACAAATACACGAACCCAAGGGACCACATAGCAACATGGTAAGGAAGGAAAGCACAAGAATAGCATGACAATGTGATGTGAGTACATTTGTGTCAGCAAATAATTTGAAATATCAACCACGAGTTGATAACCATAATGATGTGGACTTGGAATGTCTATCTATGTCTCTGAATTCTAACCTGGAGATAACGGCTCTGAGTGCCTAACTAGAAAGGATGGCTTTGAACGCCTAAACTGGAAAGGATGGCTTTGAACGCCTAAATTGTGGCTCTAAACACCAAAATGAAAAGAATGACTCTAAACACCAAAATTAAAAGAATGGCTTAAAACGCCTCACTAGAAAGGATGGCTCTAAACACCTAAATTGTGACTCTGAATGCCTAAATTGTGGCTTTGAATGCAAAATGAAAAAAATGGATCTAAACTCCAAAATGAAAAAGAATGGCTCTAAACGCCTAAACATGGCTATGAATGCCTAACTAAAAAAGATGGATTTGAACGCCTAATTGGAAAGAATGGCTCTGAACGCTAGCTAATTAAAGATGATGGCTTTGAACGCCTAACTAGAAACAATGACTTTGAACGCCTAACTAGAAACAATGGCTTTGAATGCCTAACTAGAAACAATGAATCTGAACGCCAAAATGAAAAGAATTGCTCTAAACGCCAAAATGTAAAGAATGACTCTTGTAATACCTGAGAAAATTCTAATTTTCTGAAAAAGGGCAAAATCGTAATTGTAGCCAAAACCCGAAATTTTTCTAAACCTCGGATGATGAAACAGATTACACCGTTGGAATCGTCTCGCGAAATCTAGCTACCATGTCGAATTTCACACTCGAGATAGCCTAAATTACACGTTTTTCGAGGCATCCAGTATCGTGTGTCGTAAAACGACATGTGATGTGACAAAAGTCACCTATAGCATGTACTCATGTGACACATGTTTCATGAGTAGAGAGAGGATGGAAATGGACGGCCGAGATAGTGCCAAATGTCGAAATCCAAGCTTAGGGACATGATTGGTATTATTTGATTTGTAAATGATAATAGGACAAAATTTTGAATAGTATCATCCTATCCCTTTATTCAAAAGACCAAAAACGTGAAGGATGAGAAAATTCACAGTGAGCTTAAGTTTTGATTTTCTAGTGAGAGAGTGAGTGACTTCTCTCTAAGATCACGGGCGATCCGACCGTCGGATTCCTTCGGGCCAAGAAGGAAAGTGGTTCTACGCATCGAGGACAAAGCGTGGGCACCGGTTTCTTGGAGTTTCGACAAACTCCATGAGGTAGGGGTTTTATCCTACTTGTTTTAACCCTTGTTTAAGTGCTTTGTTGATGATTCGGTTGGTTTGAGGCCTTGAACGGCCGTTTGATCGGTCCCAAAACTTGGGACCGAAGTGTGAAAATTATGGAGCTCGTTTGGACAGTCCGTGACAGTCCATGGACGGTTTGGGCTTCTAGTGGTATAATTTATGCTATAAATTATGTTGTGATGTGCATGAGGCCGGAATGGCCATTGAATTTCAGGTTCACAAAGTGGAACCGATGTTGGGTGATCAATGTGGAACAAGAACCCGAGGTTTCAATCGCTCATGTGAATAGTATTCACGAAATATTTTGTGAGAAAATGTGTTTGGATGAGTAATTCAAATTGAATTGCTCGGGTTTGTTAATTAGCCCATATGAGCTAATTTTTGGTGTAATGGATTGAGAATTAATACAACATGTTGTTGTGATTTAATTTATATCAATATATGCATGATAATGTATTTGCATGTGTTATATAAATTGTGTTGAAATGACATAATGCATTTCATATGCACCGGGGTAACCTAGAAATTAGGTGTGTGTGGATGACATGAATTTTCTGAAAAACGAACATGTTGCGAAAGGAATTTCAATGAATGATTTTCCAGAGAATGGTGTTGGGAGATGGTCCTACAATTACACGTTGGAGGAGCCCATGTATTGTTTGGAAGGTTCTTCAACACATTCGCCTCGGAGAGTAGTCCCATATTTTTACCAAAATTCGGTAGTGTATTATCAAGAACAACAAGTTTTGTTTTGAAAATGATATTTTTCTCTTACATGGCTTAGGTGAAGTGTGAGGAGTCGGTGAGACTCGAGAATGGGAATCCAGCATTTAGACATTCAAGTAGGATCATGAATTTACTGAAAGTGTGTGTTTACATTAGAGCATTGCATATGCACTTAGGTGGGGAGTAAACTATTTAGGGTGATTCCACCATCAAGATAGCTCACCCCGCGAGGGAATATTATTTCAGCACAGTGTGGAGCTGCTCGAGAGACGGCTCATCTTAGAGGCCAATTTAGAAGAAAGTCGGGTTGTGGCTTTGATAGTTATTATGTCTGATATGTATTAGGATTTTAGATTTTAATATATGTTTGTATGGAGAGTATTGTGTTAACTCTTGAACCATGTGAGATATACATTTGGTTGGAATATATATTTTGTGAGTATTAATGCAGGGGCCCAAGTGGCTGTTATTTTACTCGCGTTTGGACCCTGTGTGGTCGTTGTGTATGGTCAGACAGTTATGTATTTCGCAAAGAGCTCCCGCATAAGGGAGACTCTGCCCATTCAGAGTAGTGTCGACACACCCGACATTCACGCAGTATTCTCCGCGGTTGACGGGTTGTCAACGGACCCTCGGGTTTTGAAGGCCACAAATTTGTATCGAGCTTAAGGTAAACAATTACCTTGGGAGCTTAGTGGGTGTAGAGTGTAGGTAAATGAAAACCTAGGGATTGAGGGGCTTGGGCTTAGGTCATAGTCTTTAAGAGGTAAGAACATCACCACTTGGTGTGGTTCGATGTTAGGGTTAGGTATGTGATTACCTAGGAAGGCACAAGACAAAATTAGAACACTGCATGCATATGTTTTATGTGTGATCATGTGATTAATTGATAAATTGTTGTGTGAATGTTGTGCATAACATGAATAGTTGGTGTGTTAGTGAATTATAAAAGAAATAGCACATAGTGTGTTGGAAAAAATTGAGTTTCATGTTGGTGTAAAATTGGAAAAAGAAAATAAATGAAATCAAATTTTAATAAATTTATTCGTTTATCGATAATAAAATAAAATTGGGTGTTCCAGAAAATATGTGAAACTGAAAAATAAATAAAAATAAACTTTAATAAGTTTATTTGATGTACTGGGAAAAGAAAAAAATATGTATATGTATTTTGGGTGATTTTCCAGTAGCTGGAAAGAAATGAAGAAAAAAAGTGTGTGAAAAACGAAAAATAAAAAAAGGGGGTGTAGAAATTGGTTGTTAATGTTTAATATGGTCAATATGTTAATGGAAAATTGTATCGTGACATAGCCGTTTAGTGAGAAGTGGGCTGGGAATTGTATTGCAACCTTAGGTTGCTGGGTTCCTCGTGTATCAACATATGCGCTTGGGTCACAGGTGTTTGTGTCGTGCATACCAAGTGTATTATGACAGAGAGGCCGGCTTAGTCGGAGGAGCCGTGTCACAACATGCTCCGCTGTATTGTGACAATGAGGGCCGACTGTCGATTGTGTCGCAATACAAGGTGTTGTATTGTGACAAGAGTCGCTTTGGAAAGAAGATCACAATACACTATAGTGTATTGTGACAAAGTGTAGCATGGGCCGTAGGGTCAGGTCGACACAAGGTCACGACGTACCATGGCCATGACACCTGGCCAAGCAAGGGCGTCACACACGCCACGGGCTCGCTGACACTATTGCCAGGGCCACGACACTGCGCCGCGCGCGTCAGGCGCGAGGCCCGAGTGCACCATGTGCGCGTCCCGTCACCGCTATACACTTGGTGCACTCCAACCGCTTTTGGGTTCACTGCAGGGGATAATCGCTCATGAACATCGAGCTCACAAGATTTTTCGAAAAAAATAAAAATTTTTTTTTTTTGAAAAATAAAATCAAATCAAATAAAATAAAATAAAATTTTTTAAAAATGAAATTTTCAAAAAAAAAAATTTGAAATTTTTGTAGATAAAAAATGATCTGATATATGGAATTAGTTGTCTTGCATTGCTTATGAATGCAGAGACTTAGTCTATGAACTGTTTTCTGTGTATGAATAGTGTCTCGGGGCTGTGTTTATGCCTTAGAGATACTGCATCGAATTTAACTTCCATTTGAACTATGTAGATGGCTAGTCGAGGGCGAGGACGTAGAGGGCGTCCACGAGCACTCCGGTCGTGCACCACCTCGCATTTTGACGCCAGGCCTTGTTGAGGCCGTAGGTACTGCGCCAGCTATAGCACGATCGGTGTGCAGTAGTCGTGAGGTCCGAGTAACCCCAGAGGTTTAGGCACATCATCCTCCAACATTCACAGGAGGAGATCCGATTGTGGCGTAATCGCTGGTTCATGCGCATTGAGAAGGTGTTTGAGGCTATGGAGATTACCTCCGATTACCTACTCAGATCGACTATCGAAGTTCCGGGCCTATGTGGTGAGTGGGCCCAAGCATGGTGGAATCAAGCAAAGACCCTCTAGGACCTAGAGGCAATGACATGGGCGCAGTTCCGTGAGTCGCTCATGGGTAAGTATTTTCCGGTGATATCTAAGGCATGCTAAGGCTCAGGAGAGTTCCTAGAGTTGAAGCGCAGGGACGATGACCGTGATGGATTATGTATTAGATTCACCTGAGCTAGCCCACATTCACGATGATTACGTGGCCACCGACATGGCCAAGGGTAGGAGATTTGAGAATGGGCTTGAAGTTGTCCATTCATAAGATTGTAGGACTTCGCCTACAGATATGTGACTCCATGGTCGGGACATCCGACCATAGGCAGTCATAGGAAGAGAGAGATCGAGGATGCCCTGAGTACTGATGCTGGTGTTAGTAGCAAGAGGAAGGAGAGCCACTCTTCTAGTTCTAGAAATAAGCAGGGCTTCTAGTTCACGAGGTTCCAGAGTCGCACCCATCCGGGCTGTGGACGGATCGTAGTTGCTGTCAAAGCAGGTGTGATGGTGTGCTACCATTGCCGCAGCTGACATATGGGAGGAGGATCGCCCTGCAGACAAGTGAGGATCCTGTGGTTCTCGATGCACGCCCCAACAACGGTAGACGAAGAGGATACAATACATTCCTCCACAAATCAGACAGTCAAAGGAGCCGCTTCATTCACAGGAGCCACACGAGCACCTCTCATTACACAAAGTGTGCCGCAGAGGCCAGGAGTATGGGCCGAGGCAGAGACGAGGCCCACAAAGTGTGGACGTCGTGGGTTCAGTGGGCGTGTTCAGCCATCACACCGCCTGGCCAAGGTCGCCAGATCAGCCAACATATTGCACGCTTTTTGCTATCTCGCCTATGGGCAAGAGTGTTTGATTCTCGGGTGTCACATTCATTTATCGTTGCATCAATTGTGATAGAGTTGGGCTTAGAGGTCGAGGCCTTGAGTACTAGATATGAAGTTCCCTGTGTGGATTAAGGCGAATAGGATGATATGTCGTGGTTGCAGTTGGATATCTCTGTGGACTCTACCTGCGCTGGACTTGAGGATCATGGACATGTCGAGTTCGACGCCATCCCCAAATAGGCTTGATCACCGATACCATGTGGTCGCCATCGACAGAGCGCAGGAGTGGCTACCGCCTACATACAGGTGACAAGATCGTGGATGCCCAGTGTAATGAGTCCAGTGTCGTGGACGCTAGCGGGTTGGCTAGCAAGCCTATTCCTAGAGACGAGGAGAGACCCCACTTAGATCTTTACCTCGAGTAGTTTATGGTGTGGATGTTTTTCTAAATGAGCTAATCTGATTACTTCACGCAGGGTTGTAGACTTCGGTATCGAAGTTACACCCTAGTACTTCGCCCATCTCTATGACTCCGCATAGGATGGCACCAGTTGAGTCACAGATCCCAGCCCGCCATAGAGCTAATGGACAAGGGCTAGTTCATTAGACCGAGCACTTACCATGGGGCGTCCCACCTCGTTTTGCAAAGAAGAAGGACAAGACCATTCAACTGTGTATTGACTATCGACAGCCAGAATACGATCAAGAATCGGTACCCGTTACCGAGAATTGATGATTTATTTGACTGGGCTGAGAGGAGCGAAGTTCACTTCCAAGATAACCTTCATCGTTACCATCACCGAGGTCACAGAAAATGATGATCCCAATACCCTTTGAAGACGCCACGCCAGTCCCTTTGAGATTACAAAGGATGGATTGACGAATGCGCGCTATTAAGATTCATAATCTCATGCATAGGGTATTCCACCCTATCTAGATCACTTTGTCGAATCTCTTGACATTTTGATCTACTCCCACCAGTGGGAGCATGAGTATCACTTGAGGATTATCAGCAGTTGTCGAGACCATCGGCATACACCAAGTTCGCAGTGCGAAGTTTTGGCTTACTAAGGTAAGATTTTTGGACGTGGTGTCAACATCGTGCGTGTCGCGGGACCCGTAAAAGGTTGAGGCCATGATGAGCGTTAGTCAAATCGGGCCTTTCGAGATACGAGTTTCTGGGATTGGATGGTATCATGTGAGATTCATTGAGGATTTCTCCCAATTGGCAGCACCTATGACGAGACTGACCCGGAAGGAAGTCAAGTTTGATTGGGATGACCGATGTGAGGAGGCATTCCAAGAGTTGAAGAGGAGACTTACTTCAGCTCCTATCTTGATAGTCACGACAGGGCAGTGGTACACAAAGGTATCAGATGCCTGCTGGTCGAACTAGGATGTGTTTTGATGCGTCAGAGGGTAGTATTTATGTTTCCCCGTCATTGAAGAATCATGAGCACTACCCCCACACACGATTCTGTTGGCGGCCGTAGTCTTCGGGCCTTGAAGATTTGGTGCCACTACTTATATGGCTATAGGAGTTCGAGGTGTACTCCGACCACAATAGTCCGGGGCATATTTTCACGCAATGACCTCAATATGAGGCAATGCGCATGGATGTTCTAGAGGATTATGATTTCACTTTGCATTACCACCCCTGTAAGGCAAATGTGGTGGCTGATTTGACCAAATGGAAGTCATGAGGAGCATTGGCTAGTATAGGTTCTCTGAGAAGCTGATGCCGAGACTGTGGGACACCTACAAAGATAAGGAGCGTGCCTGGTGGTACGTCAGAGGCCTGTGGCTAAGCACCGTCTCTCGCTGAAAGCAGAGTGATTGAGTCCTAGGGGCAAGACTAGGAGATAGTGTCCATTCGGGACCGGGTACAGTCAGGTATGGGTGACGAGGGCTGGACCATCCACACAAATGGTAGTCTTCGATATAGAGGACGGGTAGTGGTTCCCCAGTGGACCGATTTGAGAGAGGGGATTTCAGAGAGTTTCACTGCTCTCAATTTGTCGTATCCGTGGCAATTTAAGATGTACCAGATCTTCTCGTCGTTAGTACACGAACTGAATGAATATGACACTAGAATGGCGCAATACAACCCCCACATGTCACAGTTAAGGCCGAGCACTGCATGATGCCAGGTTACTTCTCAAATGTCGAGGTGGTTGAGGAAAGTGGGAGCACGACACGATGGATTTTGTGACCCACTTGCCACAGACACCGTAGAGACATGATGCGGTATATATGCGTGACCTACCATGAAGTCGGCACATTTAGCCGCGCGATGACCTTCACATCGAGACTTGTGTCAGACATTTGAGAGATAGTCCGACCATATGGAGTACTGCATCCATAAGGTCGATAGAATTCATGTTGAGGCGCACTCTTTGGAAGAGTTTCCAAAAGGGCATGTGGGCACACGCACCATGAGTACAGCTCTTTCCACCCACGCACATGGTCGGGCCTGAGAGACTATACAGTGCTAGAGGACATGCTACTTAGCACGTGCCCCGGATCATAAGGGTAGCCGAAGAGCACTTCGTCTTAGTGGAATTCGCCTACAACAACAATTACCAGCGAGCATCCGCATAGCACCATACGCGGCATTGTATGGGAGGCCATACGTATCATCTATGTCGGACCGAGGTGGGAGAGACTTCCATCACTGGTCTCCGACTGATTAGAGACACTCTCCGAAGGTGAGCTTTGGATACGACAGTTGTCTTCTCACACCGATCCCAGCAGAAGAGCTATGGCTCGATGTACGAAATGACCCTTAGAGTTTGAGGTCAGAATCACGCCTCTCTGGCTAGTGATGCCTAAGAGGAGGGTCAAGCTCGAAAGCGCGAGTTTATCGCCGAGGTTTATCGGGCCTTTCGAGATACCGAGAGGGTAGGCACTATTAAGTGCACGGCTATTTTACCGCCTCTAGCATGTCAGTGTGTCCACGAGGTATTCCATGTCTCTAGGCTCCGGAAGTATACTCCAGATCCACTTCATGCGGTGGATCGGGACAAGATCGAAGGACTCCACTTAGACCTTCGAGGAAGGACCGGTGTGCATTTTGGATAGCCGTGATCAGGTTTTGCGACGCAAGACCATGAGGCTAGTAAGGGTGCTATGGCGGCACTATGGAGTGGAGGAGTCAACATGGGAGCACGAGGACACAATGCGGGCCACCTATCCCTTCTTGTTTAGGATGGAAGGTAATGCGGTTTATCGCTTAATATTTAAATGACGAAGCCATGCATGGCAGCACGTTGCATATGCATGAGTGATTGTGATTGTCCGGAATTTCGGGACGAAATTCCTTTTAAGGAGGGGAGAATGTAAGACTCGAGAAAATTCTAATTTTCTGAAAAAGGGCAAAATCGTAATTTCGGTCAAAACCCGAAATTTTTCTAGATCTCAGATGAAGAAACGGATTACATTGTTGGAATCGTCTCGCGAAATCTAGCTACCACGTCGAATTTCATCGAGTTCCGACACAGTCGGAAATTGCACGTTTTTCGAGGCATCGAGTATCGGGTGCTGTAAAACTACATGTGATGTGACAAAAGTCACCTTTAACATGTACTCATGTGAAACATGTTGCATGAGTAGAGAGAGGATGGAAATGGACGGCCGTAGATAATACTAAACGCTAAATCTCAAATAGAACATGATTGGTATTATTTGATTTGTAAATGATAAATAGGGACAAAATTTTGAATAGTGTCATCTCTTCTTTATTCAAAAGACCAAAACGTAAGGAGGAGAAAATTCACAGTGAGCTTAGGTTTTGATTTTCTAGTGAGAGAGTGAGTGACTTCTCTCTAAGATCACGGGCGATCCGACCGTCGGATTCCTTCGGGCCAAGAAGGAAAGTGGTTCTACTCATCGAGGATGCCGGCATCATTGAGTTTCGATGAACCCATGAGGTGCTAAAATGGCACCGGTACGCCGAGGCTCAGCAAGGGCCACGCCTAATTACGGCGGCCTGCGCCACGGCGAGATAATCGTTCACATCAGGAAATTTTTAGACTTTGCTCCAACACCTCATATCTACATACATCGATAGTATATGAACCCTAATAAATGACTAATGAGGGTTCAAATAAGAATGAAACTAAGCGAAACATACCGCCTAAGCTTCGCTTTGGTGATATTCGCTATGTGAGAAAGTGGTTTACTAAATGTGATGTGATTTGTTGGGCTTGAGGATCACCCAACCTAGACCCGATTGAAGGCAAGACAAAAGAAAGAGGATAGATTGCTTTGTTCTATCTTCTCCTATTCTCATTTCAAGATTTGAAACAAGCTGTTTCTAAATTTATGTTAAAAAACATATTGATTTGTTTTAATTGGATTTCGAGGCAATTGATTGTGAAATGTTTCAGATATGAAAATCAGATGAGTATTGAAAATGAACCGTTTATACAAATGTACATATTGTATTGTATTTTTCTATAAAGGATTCAACGCCTTAATAGAATGTTAACCGTTTATTTCAGACATGATAGATTGGTATACCAATAAGGGTCAAATTAGTGAGATGCAATCAAACGTATTGATGTGGCCACTCCGATCAAATGTTCTTAACGGGACAAGACGCAATGTTCACGAATTGATTTTTAATAACGAGTCAGCAACCCAGCAGGACCGAACTGTATTATAAAACAAATGTTTTTATACCGGCCTGCAGCCTAGCGGGACCGTGCCAGTGATTCCGATATCCTGTATACCGAAACATAGGTTAAATTCGTTAAGAGAAGAACTAAATTGATTTTGAGATTGTTGACATATTAGAATTGAAAAGCATGATTGCAAATTGAAATGAAAGGAGCATTGTGAAATGCATGATTTGGTTATAAATGATTTATTGCATATGAAAGTGTATATTTGGAATGATTAATGAACCATAAATGATTGTATATGAAATAAGTATATGTATTGTATTGACATTGATCATCCAAAAAGATTTGAAAATTTGTTTAGCAAAAATTGCATGATTCGACACTTAAACTCAGCCAAAGAATGGAATTGCATAGGAACAACCCAAGCACTTAAAATGCTTAGTGTGTAGTGTTATCTATGCGCACGCACCATTGAATAGGAATCAAAAGTCAAGATCGAGGAGCGCCGAAATATAGAGAAAGATTTGGCGAGGTTCAAATACATACTTACTCCACTTTTTTAACATTGATATTTTGTAAAAACAATTTGAACTATGAAAATTTAATTTGTAAATCATTTTGAAAAGGCTTTATATGCCTTTATAGTAACAGTATAATTGTATAAATGTAATGTTAATAGGCCTACTCCTTTAAAACGCTCCGCATATTTGAAAGGGCTTTTATGCCAATCGAAATGTAACGCTCCAAGGTAGCTTTTGATAAATGATTTTGATAAAGATATAAGGGTATCGTAGCATCTCGATTCGTCAGACTTCTCCACCGGGTCCAACCAAAAAAGGGGTGCTACACTAACAACTTGGCTTTCGCGTCCTCCCGAGCATTCTTTGTTAGTGAGAGACTTAAAGATGGGGAACTTTGAGGATGTACCATCGTCTGTGGTATTGACATCACAAGAACAACGGGCCTTTCTTATTAAGAGCGGTCGAAGAACTTTAACCGCTTATTTCGCCCAAGATCGCGACTTTTCTTATCTGGGTCTCGCAATCGGTCATTCCCACGAAGCTGCTCTAGGCGGCCTTGCAAATTTCCTTCATCCGCCTTACTTGCTCCTCTCGTTTCCTCTCCATGTCCTCGACGCCACGGAGTGTCTATTCATTTGAGATCGATCATTAGATCGCTGACATTGCGGCGCCGAACGAATCAAACGTGGAAGGGGGAATCGACAGAGGTCTAGGTGGTGAAGGGCCACTAGACAATCGCTGAAGCTAAGCCCTTGCATCTTGTAGACGATACTTTTTGTTCGATTCCCACAGACGACACCAATCATTGTTACCTTGATCGTCTGAACCTTTGGGCATCTATAGCGCAATATGGACCTGCAAAAGGGTGATCCGGCGACGGTGGGCTGACCGTCTCTCCGATGATTATGTCAGCAAAAGATGGAGAAGAAGAAGAGAGTACTTGAAGTTGGGATTGCTTACCCTTCCATCATGGAGACCTTCTTGATTTATAGAAAGTGGTTCATGAATCTCTCCTTTATTTTAGGAAAGAAAATATCTTAATCTTGGGGATAAAATCTCTTCTTCCATATCAAGGCTTAATTATTCCTTATCAAGGATTAATTATTCCTTATCAATGATTAATCTTTTCAGGAAATAAAGGATTTAGAGACTGGGAAATTTGCTAATAAATTTTTTTTTGCGTATTTTCCGCCTTCATATACTTATCCATAACAAACTTCCCACGCTGCAGGGACGACTCATCAAGGACTTAAAATTCTAGATGCACGCCCTGAGCTACCCATGGGAAGTCATCCGGCCTCTTTAGGATTCTCCCTTCTGGGTGGCACCCCATGGTTTTAATATGGTAAGTGGCTTAATCAAGCCACAACAATAAGAGGGCTAAACGAGCCTTAAGCCCATTGAGTAGTGGGTCTAAAGACCATAGTACCCACAACCCATATGTTCAAATAATTCACGCATCAACTTTTGACCTCAGACAACTCAAGCCCATTCGATCATTTTAAATGCCAATTTCATCATGCATCTCCACTCATCCAAATAAGTGTCTAGTCCATGTTCATAATGTGTCTTAGAGAGTTAAAGTTGGGTGACGGGTTCTATTGGACTCGATATAAAAAATTTCATGGTAGGACTTGACTTGAAAAAGTTTTAGGGTGAGATATCGCAGATTTTCTAATGATTTTAGTGAAGGGATCCAATTTATCGGTCTAATCTCGTAGCTCACTACTGGAGTAAGAGTCTGTTCAATTTTAGGATACTTATAAATGTGTTATGTACTTTTTTCAAAGTTTGAGGGATTGAAAGGTATTGTTGGTATGCTAGGATTTTGTATATTTTTTTTCATTATAGTCTCAATACTTCAATACTCCAATTGTTTATTTGTATTCGAGATATTTGAGATGTATAGTGGATTTTCTCATTCTTGTCCATAATTTTACCCATTGAAGGTTTCCTATGTAAATGTAATGTGTGTATTCTTTGGTTTCGTGTTTTATTTCTTACCTAGCCTATTCCAGGTTGTTTTTCTTTCACAATGGGATCAATCTACAGGACCTTAATTTACTAAAATAGTTCATCATTAGCTTCCTCATGCAAATTGTCATCGGTAGTCAATTAACTGCAGTACACACCCTGCGAATTTCACCCTCAGTCCCAGTCTTGACCCTAATGTTACCCATCTTCACCATGGACCTCCCAGACTCCAAGTAGAAGTTCAGCTCCCCTCTGAACTCCAAGAACCGTTGTACATAAACTCGCGGGAAGCATCCGTCCATAACTTGATCAGACTCCAGTATTCTCGCCCATCCTCAAGTTTGTAAAGAAAGATCCGTCGAAATCTGTTTGAGCTGCCAGTATCTAGCGTTCATCACGCTTAGTCCGTCACGGTTGGCTGGACATCTTTTGCAGTTGTGAAGGAATGTGGCGGTCTATGGAAGGGTCAGCACCATTTGCCGGGATGTACTACTAGTTGTGTTGGCCTGTATCTGAAGAACTGGCATGCTATCGTTCCTTAATGGAGGTGTTCTTCCTATATATATATATATACATATATATATGTATATATATTGTATATAAAACATACACTTAATTAGGTTACACAATAAGAAATGGTACTAATTCTAACTGTCATTCATTATCACACTAAGGCCTTGGTTGGGACCCGATTTTGAAAATAATTTTGTATAAAATCTATATATTTGAAATGTTTTCTCACTTTTGAGCATGTTTTAGAAGTAATTTGTAAATATAATATTTTTATTCTTTTTCCATATTTTGCATACTATTTTTGTTAATTCTCAAGAAAAAGCAAATAAAAACAATATAATATGAAAGTGTTATATAAAATTAAATCATTCTTTTCTTTTTTTTTTTATTTGTTAGGGTAGAAAACTATGTTATTATTTTTGTATGTTTTTTAGATTATCAAACACGTTACCATGATTTGTTTTTCCTTTCCTTCTGAAGAATAGAAATTTTTTTTTTCCTAATCAGTGAATAGAAGCTAATATTTTTATGTTTTTACCAACTAGAGTAACAAGATCTTGATCATTAAGACCCTTGTCTGCAAATTTTTTCTTTTGAGAGGCGATGGATTCAGTGAAGCCGGGGCATATTATTATCTCGGATGCCATTGAAACTCGCCCATCTCTTCGTCCCGTTGGCACCGGCCAGCGTGGTCCTTTGGTCTGCATGCAACATTAAAAAACCATATACATTCAATTACAAATTAGTGATTGTTGGGAAAATCCGGGTTAGTTTTTCCCCAAATTAACAAATGTTACTATTCATATGAATAGTACTCTCAACGGAAATACCCGACAAAGCACTGATACAAAATAATGATAGCTAAAGCAAAAAATAATAACAAATAAAGAACACTAGAAATTTAACGAGGTTCGGCAATAGCCTACGTCCTCGGGCATCAATGAACAACTCTCACTGATGAAAAAGAAATTACAAACTTAAGACCACAAATCAATTTCCTAAGAAATTGAGGCAAAAAGTAAATACCCAAAACAATTGGGTAATACTACAAATAGCCTTAAGTGGGGGGGAGAGGTGTGATTTAAAGAAGAAGAGGGGGCCACTTATATAGGAAACAAAAAGGAGGAAAATCCCACATGAAACCGATGTGGGATTCATATTTGACAAAAAGCAACAGTGATAGAAGTGAAAGTAGTAAACCAAACATGCTTGAGTAATTATTAGTACCAGAAAGACAGCGTCTCGTGCGGCCAGGGCAAGAATATCGGCGAAAGAGACCACACCAGGGCAGACGGCTTCGATCTGGGATTTGGCATCATCAATAACATCATATCCCTTTTAACAAACTGTTTGCAAGAAGGTTTTCTCTCGGTGGAATTTCCATTGATAAGGATAGAAGCATCGCAGCCCCTGACAAAACAGTCATGGAAGTGCATGCGAAGCAGGCTGGGGCAACCGCCGGATCAAATTGGAAATGAGCTGCGACAGTTGACTGAACAATGGATTCATTGATATGATATGCTAATAGAACTCAATCCGGTGCCTTGGCCATAAAGCAATGCAAAGGTTAGCTTTGGCAAGCAAGAGAAACAAGAAAATGGATGATTTCTTGAAGAAGGCTTCCATGGCCGAGGGAATTCGTAGTACACTACTCAGTGGAGTGATTTAGATAGTGAGAATTAAAGTAACGAGTATTTATAGGGGTGATGGAGGTCAAAACAGGATAATGAAGTAAGCAAAGATGGCTAAAAACAAAGATATATATGCAGAGAAAATGAAGGTTGTGGATGCAATCTGTGTGGGCTATGGATAACACCGTCTGATGACTTGTGTGTACTGCACATGGTGGAGTTTGACGTGACAATTAAATAATCCATTCCCTGGAGTTACATCCTTTTTTTTTTCTTGGCACCACTCATAACTCCACTAATTCCCAATTTTATACTGTCATGTATTTCAATATTTTAAGAACATTTCTATGGAAATAAAGTGATAGAATGAATAAAATAATTAAATGGTGAGTTAATGTTCTTACCAAATAGCCATCTACAAGGGGTAAATAGGTACCCACTGAAAATTACGGGAATAATTTATCTTTTTTATTAAGAGGGAATTATGGTAATATACACCATAGTGGAGGTTGTGGTCTCCTGAACTTTCTGAGTCATTGAATCGTCGAAGTACGAACCAATTTACCGAATGTTCGCAAACAAACAAGAAAATAAATGGGTGGTAGTTCGCGCCTCCGATGCTTGGTTAGATTAGTCACCTCGAGGAGTGAAAAAATTATCATTCAAGAGGGAGTTCAGACATTTTTCGCTACTTTATCGAGAAGAAAGACGATCCTATTTCCATGGAAAGTAGATGATCTCCTTCCGAAACGGAAAGGGAAGGTGGCGCTTTTCTCATGAGTTATGACATGTTTTTCCTTTTAGATAACCAAGTCGTCCACATTTTCTGCCCCAAGAAATGTTTGACCACCCTTAAGGTGGTTATTGTGGGTGACTTATAATCGTTCAAGTTCGTATAGTTTGGTCTGATGCCTTAATGATAGATAACCGGTCAGAGAGATCGTATCCAGCAAGATATACCCTACCCGGTTGGGGATGTATGTTTGGACCTGACTTGTAAATGAAAACGATTGGGCCCGTAGATTGGGCCATCATCCTATGGTCCTCAGTCGACCGGGGTCTGTTGGTGGGAGTAGTTGGGCCTAAGCCCATGGTACCCACAATGCCCCCCTTTTTCCTACTAAGGAGGGTAGTTGTCCCCGGCTGGAAAAAGAAAACGTGTTTGACTGGCCTAGTATGGGGAACAGTGGAGAATTAATGTTGGTATGTTCCAACATGAATTTTCTAACTTTTTGGATTTACATTTGATGGGGTTGCTTGGGATCTCCTTGAGGCTGGAGGTTTCTATAAAAGGTTTAGAGGGTGGCAGATTCTTTTGTGCCACTGGTAATTTTTGGTTTTTCAACGTGTAGGCTTGGTTGAAGGCTACTGAGTCGACTTCGATGATTGGCTGAATGAAGGATGATTACAATAGACTGTTTGAACATGATTTCCATGTATGAGCCAGATCGAAGATTGCAAGGATTGAGCGGAGTCGGAATTTAATATCCTTGTTCTAGTTGCGCCTTTGGGTGGTTTGAAAACTAGAATGGAATCCCCTGCAACCAAGGACACCCCCTCCCAAATCAACAGGGTTCTTCGTGTTCTTTTCCACATTCCATAGGACCTTTCTTCTTCACCTTTCCGCCTTTCTTTCCTGCTTTTTTGGGCCACGCACGGCTATTGTTTTTGTCGAGCTCTATATTTGGTCCTGATGGATCATGTAGTCATAGTACGATCACTTTGTTAAAAACACTGTCGTGTAATTACGAACGTCCTTTGGTGTGATTAATGAATTTATATTTCTTGAAATTTCTACGTACTTGCATGTATTGTCCCCATGCTTTCCCAATTCCTAGCTAGTGACAAGGACTAATTCTTATGGTCGAAGGCTATGGTATTTGACATGTTTTGATTTAAAATGGGCCAATCTAGGAATAACATAGTTGGTCGGTGCTCATTGCGTCTACTAAGATGACACAAGGGCCCATGAGTTTGGCCCACGTTTGTTTACTCATGCCCTAATAGGCGAATCGTCGCCAAGATTTAAACTGGAAGTGGATGTGATGAGTCAGCGGTGCATTTAATGCATCCAGAGGGCCTAGGCGTTTGGTATATAGGGAGCCATCATTGAGTTTTACTTCTCCCGTTCCTGTCATATTTGTGTTTACTAGCTTTCTTCTAGTTCAAGATTTTCTGAGGGTACGTTGGTGTGACTCTGCGTTCTTTCGCGAGTCGATTTTTCTTACGCTTACTTAACTTTCATTTTACAGGTAAGTACCGCTTTCCCTTTTGGCGTGTTGAATCTTGGTTAGCGGCCAACTTCCGGCTATAGGAAGTTCTGGGGAGAGGGTATGTTTAGAACCTTTTAGGTTCGGGTGATCCTTGCCTAGGCTTGACTATTTTGCCTTCTTACCAGTTTGGTATATGGCTTGGGGCTGATTTTCGTTCTCTTGCCCCTCCTTTTGGTCTGCTTGTAGAATGACGAAAGGTTAGGAAGTGATTTCCACCAGTTAGGCAGGTAGCAAGCAAGGACCCATCCAGGGGACGCCTTCTGCAAGTACCTATCCAGGGGACGCCTTCTGCAAGTACCATCATCTCATCCCTGACGATGGAGGAGTTGAGATCCTATTGCGATGTCCTTGATAACATCGACCTCAAATTGATGGAGGAGCAGGATAAGTCTACTCGGGCTGAGAATAAATCACAAAGGTTTTTTACCCGGAGCACCTCATAGCCAAGCTTCGCTTCCCATGCTTGCCCTTTGTCAAGCGCTTTTTGCATTTCACCAGTAAGTGTCGCCGACCGGGCCCATCCCAAACACTATCCGTATTCTAACCGGGTGTAGTATACTAAACCTCTTGTACCAGCTTAACCTTTCGTTGGTTGAGATTTGTTTTGCTTATTCCTTGAGGGTAGCGCAGGGTGGTCGTCTGTCCATGTCGGTCCAAAGTTCCCGACTGCAGTTTTTTAATGGACTCCCCGATTCACCTAAGATGGAGGCGAAGGGTGTGATACTGGTAAGGGGGCCTAGGGATGAGACCTCGGGTTCCCCTGGGCTTCCATTTGATGTTAATCGGTCACAATTTTTCCCAAGTGTGTAGTTGAGTTTAATCGATGTGTGTATGTATATGAATTTTTATGCTTAATTTATTATGGATTATTGGTGTAGGGAAAAGCCGGAGGGGTAGGTTGGTAAATTCAGAAAGCCTTGAGAAAACTGGCTGCCTATTGGAGTTTCGAAAGCAGAGCTCCATTACGAGGTTCTTCTCACTGTAAAGAACCTAGCCGATGTGAGACGGAACCCGGATCCCTACAGTCTTCTGATCATCCTACGCCTGTTGCCTTTAGAAATTGTGAACGGGGAACATTTTGTTACCGATGACCTGCTAAATTTAACCGCAGGCAGTGCGTCACCATCCAGGGATCTGGAGGCTGAAACATCGAGTCGGGAACTAGTGTCGTAGACCCCGTCGATGCCATCTACCTCTACCAGTGGGGGTTCCGGTTCTACTCAACCCGCACCTAGTTTGGCAGCAGAAGGGTTTAATGCCCTCCTCTTACCAAGAAAGAGACCAGCTTCGCTTCGGAGCACTAAAGATTAAAAGGAGAGGAATGCAACTTAACGCTCCCGGCACAAGTGAAAGATTTTTGTTCCTCGTCTATCTTGAATCTAGTCACCGGATTTAAGAAGGGGAGAGGATGGCGAGATGACAGGTCGCCGACCACTATGCCGCCAAGAAACTGGGGTTGATAGAGAATTATGAGAGGGAGCCCGATCAGGCCGAAGGATCGAGTCGGCTTGTTATGGATGGGGATTCGGAGATGTAGACGATTGTCATTCTGGGCTCGCCTGAGATGGGGTCAAGTGACCGACCAGGTCCGGAGGATGTTGTTCTGGGGAGCCAAGGAAGGCCAATCCGATTCTGCCCGCACTTCAGGTGATCCATCCTCCCGATTGGGCTGAAAGCCAGCCGGACATGTCCAAGCTTGCATGAACTAGGCGTAAGAGGTCGCGTTTCCGTGATCGGATACTATCGAATTTATCTCCTCGCAAATGCTTCCTATACAGGGCGCGCGCCCGTGCTGGAAGCGCATCGCGACACGGTCCGCTACCGAAGTTCTTTAACAAGGGCAAATCTCAGAGTTGACGGATGATTTGTATCCAAGAATGCTACGAATGCCTATAACCGCCTGGGCTGGTGGACTGGGAGAAGAGTATTCCGTTGTTGTCCCTACTGGTATTATAAAAGAGGATCTTCAGCAGATAATCGAGGACGGGATGCAAGTCCGCAATCGGAACTACGTCCAATCGAATAAACCAGTAAGGTAGTAATACTCATAAAAAGTGTTGGCATCAAATCCTGTCAGATTCTTTATGCTTCACAGTAATCACCGCTTATCCGAATATGGCCTCAAAGATCATGCGAATTCCAACTCAAGTTGAGGGATGTAGAGAAGCTTAGTCAGAGAAACAATGTATTTCCGATCAGGAGATCTTGATGCCTCTTTAAAGGAGGCTCAGTTGAATGCCTGACGCTGGGATTTAGAGGCTAAAGAGGCTGTGGATAGGGCGGCTAGGGCTGAGGCAGAGAGGGATGCCGCCCTACATGAAGTGGGGATGGCGCGGCTGGAGATCGAGGGTAGCGTTCTGGGCACGACAACTGAGTCGCTCGGAAATCCGTGGCCTAATTGCTCGCAGGGCATCCGACCGGCGGTCCGAACTTGACTCGTCTCAAAGCCTGGCTACCGCGGGGAGTCCCGCCAGCGAAGGAGGGAGAATTGTCATCTAATAGATGAGCGATTGTCTTTAATCACACTCAAACAGTGCGGAGCTCTGCCCTCCTGCAAAAGTACTATGGCAGCACGGAGGAGGAATTTCGCAAATATGTGATTCAACTATGGCATGATGTCGTGTTTTGTTAATATATGGGAGTGAGCCCATGATCCCACCCAGATGCCCGATACGGCAAAGCCGCTACCTGAAGCTTTATCAACCTCATGCCTGGGTGCTTCCTCCTCGACCTTCCCACAAAGAACTATTAGTGGAGGAACCTCCGCCAAGAGTCCTGAACTGCTGATGGGATAGATGATTCATTAGCTCCACCAGAGCTACAAGGAATCCAACGCCGCTACGAGGGCTAGGGTTTAAATTTCATACTACCGATCGAGCCTTCAGATTTTGTTTTTGCTGTATCTTGACATTTTACAACATCTCTTAATTCTCGCATCAATGTGAATTTGGTTGTGAATGAAATATTTTCTTCTAATTTAGCCGAATGGCGTAGATGGATGGCCAACTAGGCTTTGGGCCGGACGTGGTATCATTCGGGCTTTAATTATGAACCAACTAAGAGTTAACCATTACCGATGGATAGTCGGCTGATTGTATTAAGTGCCATTTCTCCAAACTTATGAGCAACCGCTTAGATGTTATCTATAATCGGGCTTGATATGCTGTATTTATTGCACCATCCGGACTTTTATGTGGACCAGCTAGATGTTAGCTATACTAGGCCTGAAGATAGGTCATCGGCGGCGTCATCGATTCTTTTTATGTGGTCCGCTTAGATGCTATCTATACCGGGCCTGATAGGCCAGCTTTATTGTGCCATCCGAACTTTATATGGACTCATGCTACGCCCATTTCAAATGGATAGGTAATTTATCGGGTGTCATCCGACTTTATGTTTACCCTATACGACGCAGGAAAACGGACAAAAAATACGTAACATCGGAGTCATCCTTTATTGATAATACCTTTTAAGATGTATGGCATTCCACATTCTAGGCACAGGGGTTCCATTAAGCTTGTCTAAATTGTAAGATCCGGATTTGTCGGCTCGTGTTATGAGATACGATCCTTCCTAGTTGAGTTGGAACTGCCGGGTCACAGCATTTTCGCAATGCCTTCAGACTAGTTCCCGGGGCTTGGAACACATCTGGCTTTATTTGCTTGTTGTAAGAATTTGCCAAAGGTGTCGGTAGGACGCTTATACGTAGACCGATTCCTCTTGACCATCACCGTGTCTCGGTGTCCTCGTTACTAACTCAAGATTTTCCGCCAAACTCGTCCGATGGTAGGAATGCCAATTTCTGTAGGGATTATAGCTTCCATCCCATAAGTAATCGCAAAGGGGGATATACCGCAGATCTCGCGAGCGTAGTTCTGTTCTTCCCAAAGTACTCGTGAAGTTCATCCACTCCATTTACCTTTAAAGCGCATCCAACCGCTTTTTTCTACAGCAGGGTTTTATTAGAGGCTTCGCTAATCCACGCTTACGAATACCGGGGGTGGAGTACAAATTTTTATTTTCACCCCCGCGTGTTTCGATAGACTAGGCTGTTGAATTGGGAACCGTTAT
Source organism: Tetrastigma voinierianum (assembly GCA_016808115.1). Classification (NCBI taxonomy): domain Eukaryota; kingdom Viridiplantae; phylum Streptophyta; class Magnoliopsida; order Vitales; family Vitaceae; genus Tetrastigma; species Tetrastigma voinierianum. The sequence continues at coordinate 27,060 of JAEQBH010006516.1, read as the reverse complement.
CTGGATATAATTGATCTGGGGATGCCGAAATGGTAAACGATATTTTTCTAGATAAACTGAGTAACATTACTGTCTTTGATCGGTGAGAAGGCCTCGGCTTCTACCCATTTACTGAAATAGTCAGTTGCCACTAACAATAATTTCTTTTGAGCCGAGGCGGTGGGCAGCGGCCCGACTATATCAATCCCCCATTGGGCAAAGGGCTTAGGGATCGAGATGAAGATCAGGTCTTGCACTTGTGATTTCAGAATGGGAGTCTACTCGCTGGTAATCTGGCCACATTTTTTGGATATAATTGCAAAGATCGACTCATGGTCGACCAATAGTACCAGTGTGAGCCCCAGGTGCCAAAGTTCTACCGCTCTAGATAGCTTCATATACCCTCATGCGCTTTAACCAACACATAATGGCCTCTGCTCGAAGGCCAAGAATTTCCCGGGATATCGGATTCGCTGTGTGGATCGTTTTCGGAACAATTGCCCATCGATCAAGGAAAATCTAAATTATCGACCTGCATCTTTACGGGCCTTATCCTTCTCACTAAGGAGTTCTCCCGTGCTGATGTAGTGTATTATGGGGTCAATCCATGAAAGTAGGATCTCATCTACCTGGCTTACTAGGGACGGAGCGATTGAGGAAAACGACTGATAGTATATGGGCAGGAATATTGTTTCGGTTTGGCGATACGACTACGGGCCGCAAGGCACTGCTTTATCATTGCAGTCCCTAGAACATGTTCCAGTTTCCAGACCGAAAAACTGCCTAAGTATTGCTTTACCCAGGAGACATATTTTGCCATTCGGGGTCTCGGATTCACCGACTGGCTCGACGACTAATTGGGAATCACTTGAACCAAGTGAGCTGATCTACAGATACGGCACGCTAGTTCAATTCCTCGGAGCAAGAGGGCTTATATTCGACTCATTATTGGTTATCGAGGCATCAGCCTAATCTGATTGGCTGTCAGATTCTTTTCCCCAAAGGATTTCATATGCGGCACTAATTTCGGCTTAGTTTGTCTTGACACTCGGTTTGCATTGAGTGTCCAATAATTCAGCTGGGTGTGTTTCGCATCAGATTTCTAATATGGACCCTATTAAAAACCTCGCTCTTTTTTTTTTTATAACTCGCTTATACCGATGTCGTATTAAGAGTCTGACGCCCAATGAGTCACTTTCTTCCAGAAGTCGCTATGGAGTGTGTCTTGAGAGGAAGGTCTGCTTAGTACCACAATGGGGGTGTGCCCGGAAATAAGGTGAGTTTTTGGCCGCTATTCGAGGCGTAAGGCCGGTCAGCCAAGGTGACTATATACTGGGTTTCGGCCACGCAGGATTTTCCTTCACAAAGAACACCGCTTCTACCTTCTCATTGCTATTTTCTAAAACAGTGGGCTTATCGCCTCCGAGATTGCCAACATATTTAAAAGTGTCTCGCCAGCCGCCTGACTAGGCGAAAGCATTGAAGGCTCGGGTCAAGTACCGCTTGATCTAGGTGAAATCCCGATCACACTCTTCATTCCATTCGGCTTCGGGTCGAATTCTTAAGGACGGGCGGTAACGGCTTTTAAGAGGTCTCAGGACCGGAATAAATCGCTTCAGTGGGCAAATCAAACCGCCTTGCCAGTGTTGTACTCTTTCAAGCTTGTCGAGATTCTAAATAGCTTTAAGTCGCTGGTCAGCCTCTATTCCTTGAGTCATCATGAATCCTAAGAACCGCCCCGCACCGACTTCAATGCACACTTGGTGGGTTGAGTTTCATGCCATATGCCCCGAGGAGGACATCTAAATGCCTGCGGTGTATGCGCAGTGTGATCCCGGCGCCTGTACTTTACTAACATATCATCGATATAATTTCCATAGTTTTTCCGAGCAATGGCTGAACATTCAGTTACTACCGTAGTGGCTTCGCATTCTTAACCGAATGGCATTACGCGGTAGCAAAAGAGTCGTAGGTGATAAAAGATGTTTTCTCCGCATCGCGTACATGGGATCCGATACTAAAATGCATCCAAGAAGGACAACATGCCATGCCCGACTGATGCGTCAATGATATGATCTATGCGGGGTAAAGGAAAATTGTCCTCAGGACACACGTTATTAAGATCCGTATAGTCTACGCATACTCTTCACTTGCCCCATTTCTTTGGAACTACCACCACATTGGCAAGCCATTCCCGTATCAATTTCTCTAATAAACCCAATCAAGATTAACCACCCTGGCCCGGGATGACTTGACGGGCGGTTCGTGAGCGCCTCACTTTCGCCCCGATGTCCGCGATGAAACAACATTTAGCTTCATGGGAAGCATGCACGTGGGCTTATTCCTCATCATATCCGACGGGTCCAGCGAATAATACATCGACGTTAGCTTCAGAGTATTATCTCGCACCGTGCCTTCCTCTCCTGACAGAGGGAACTTAACATAGGTGCAATTTATCGCCCGCCTATGAGTATGGACTCCGAGGATCTTATCGCTAACTCGCTCCTCGTCTCCACAACGACTTGAGCAAATGACCGTGATCGCTATTATGAGGGTCGACTCGGGGGCGAATCGTTGAGGTTTCTGAATCTTTTCAAGCTTCAGACTGGGATAGGGCCGATAACACCGACGAGCAACACTGGCTACCCCCGAGGTCGACTCCGCCCGATGCAACGATAACTAATAGTCGGGTGGTAGTTAAGGGATCGTGCCATTGCACTGTGCCCGACCACAATGGCATCAGATACCCCAAGTCCTCAACCACTGAAAAAAAATACTTGCTATGTTACCGACCTCGCTCGATCGGAAAAACAATATTGCCCATTGGTGTGGTGACCCTATCAATCCCGCAAACAAAATTCTCGCAAATTTAATTCGAGACGCGGCTAAGCTGATCTTTTCATCTACTGGAAGACTAGAAGGTGCAACAAATCAGCCGTGCTACCAAGATCAACAAGGACTCTATGCACATCAAAATTGTTAATACACAAAGTATGTACAAGCGCATCATAATGAGGAGTGATGACCCTGGTCGGGTTTATAGGAGGAAAGGATATGGGGGCCAGCCAACCGCCGAATTGTCAGGCCGCTTCCGGGCAGTACTAATGGTGTATCAGCCTGACCGAGGTCGTGCAGAGCATTTTTTCTTCTCCGTTTGACTGATATTAGTCATCTGGCCGGGCCTCCCAATATGCGAAGTTGATGGTGGGCCAAAGAGGTTCAGATGGTGTTCAAAGACTGAAGAATAATCTCTCGTCTACCGGGCGGAGCGCTGTTCCATGGGCCCAGCCCTAAATGAACCTTCTGAGGTGCCTAGCCCAGATTAATTTTTCTACCAGGAACTTTAAGCTGGCACGTTGGTTTCACGGCCATGGTCCTCTATGGTAACGCGACCAGATCGATTGTTTTGCGGCCTGTCTTTTTTTTTTTTTTTGATCGCTCGGGAGCACTTTCGATTTTTGCTCGCTTCTTCTGCTCGGGTCGGGCCTCGCGGTCGCCTCATTGCTCGAAGAATATCATTAATTACGGAAGCGCTTCGATATTATCCTCTAGTATGGAATACTTGTCTACCCGCCGATACAGTTCTTCCATTGTTACGGGTGGATCCAGTGACAGAGATATCAGCAGTGGCAGGCACTTACTGGCATCTTCTGGCTCAGAGACCGCATCCATATCAGAATATCAATTCGCTGACGATTTATCTAAATCTTCGTGAAATCCCTTGATAGATTCATCCCTTCCCTCTTATGATGGCTTGGAATGAGATGATAAGCCTCTCTCACGGACGAACATAAGTATCGGGTACGAATGCCGCCCCACACCACCGAACGAAGCCATAGACCCTCTCAGAGCTTCAGGAACTAGCGAGCCGCCCTTCAAGCCGGGCCTGAATACCTTGCACAAGAATCATTGTTTCTTTAAAATGTAGCATATGGTCGTACGGGTAAGTAGAGCCATCGTACATAGAAAATGACGACATAATGAAGCCACGGGTGGAGGGGCTCATAACTTGTAATGCGGCCCAGGGTGAGGACATCATATCCTCTAGCCCCCGGACAGCGAAAAAAGAAATCAAATGTGGGACGGAGGATGCCCCGAATGAGTGATGCACGGGGCGTGGAAACTGGGAGATTTATACCCGAAATGATGGTGCACATATTCTGGGACCACCCCGGTTTGTACCACCGCCGGGCCTCTTAGTACCCGACAACGCGGCGCCCACCGGGAAGGGATCACGGATCGACGCGGGGGCCTCTTTTTGGATTCAACCTCTGCTTTGTTCTGGAGTGGTGAGCGGTCAAGGAGAGAAGAGCTGCCATAAGATAATTCGTCGTCTACTAGGGGATCACTTTCTCCAATGAGGATGGGCTCTTTACCCTTATTTAGTTGAGCTGGGGGTGTAGGAGCCCGATAATGCCCAGGTTTTCCAGTTTTTGCAATTTTGCTATTTTTCTCCAAAATCCCAAAACAAAACATGGGAATCATTCCCAATAACATCCTAATATCATCCTAAACCAACCATAAGTAGAACGTATTGATGGTTTAGGGTTTTTCCAACCCAAACATCTTCAAAGAAATTCTAAGGTTTTGTTCTTATCTTAAATCCCTTTGCGCTTGAAGCCCTAGCCTTTTTCCTTCTTCCTTCTTGCAAGATCTTGAACAAATGGAAGGATTTACACAACAATCCCTCTTCTCCTCTAAAAACCCTAGCTTTTCTCCTCTCCCTCTCTCTTAAAAACATTTTTGCTCAAAATGCACAAATGTGCTATTCTAAGACCACATTTAGTCTTATTTCTCATTTTACGTGTAAGGCCATGTTTGGCTTACACACAATTTCCATTTCTCATTTTTCTCCTTTTTGGTCTTCATTTCACTTTCATTTATCATTTAATTCACTTTAGCATTTAAGCTTATTATATTCTTGACTCTTAGGTCCTCATTTTACCACTCCAAATTTGTCCTTGTTTATTAATTTGGGCTTATTTTTCGTGTTCAATCACTTTCTCATTTTAGCATATAACATTTAATCATATGCTCACATATCTACTTTCCCACACTTCACAATTTATCAGTTTTCCTAGAAAAACCCAAGTTTGGCTCAATTTATACCCGGAATATATAATAAAATTATTCTAAAAATTCTAGGGTATTTTTAGGGCATTACAGTTAGTGACGCATCCCGCAGGGCAAGGAAGGAGACAAGCAGGAGGCAGAACCAACCATTTCAAGGCCCTAGCAACACGTCAGTATTACCCAGAGGCACGATGCCACCAGTATTGCCCGCAAGTATGATGCCACAAATGTCGTTTGTACATCCTGCCTTTGGTGCAGGGCCAACATTCTACATGCCACCTAAAGCCTTAATTCACAAACCCCATGACATGCTCTTTTCGCCCCTAGGGCAACACATCCTAACTATGAGCCACCTCGCAGGTTTGTCATACTTGCTTTCGCCACGTTCGATGGTTTTGCTGACCTTAAATCAGGTGATGATCCTAAATGTCGGCAATGACCGTCTGTTATGTAAGGTGTTCTCGACTAGCTTATGGGGGCCTACATTAGCCTAGTTACACAAGCTCCCACGTAACTCAATAAACTCGTTCCATGAACTATGGTGGGCATTCGTATCATAGTGTCTTTTTTCGGTGCGACAAAAGAAGAACATCAGCTCCTCACAAATTATTCTTAAGCAGGAAGAAGAGTCTATTCGAGACTTCACAAGGAGGTTCGAGCAAGTCGTCCAACAGATAGAGTCGTGTAGTATGGATGTAGTCCTTCAAAAATTTAGGAGAAGCTTTGGGCCATCTACTTCTTTCTTCCAGTCACTAACTTTAGACCCGTCAAGGACAATGGAAGAATTATACAGGCGAGCTAATAGGTACTCAATGCTGGAAGGCAATATACGTGTAGAGACCTAGACAGTCATGATTATAAACCAACCGGCCGAGGGAAATAAGCCGCCTAGGAAGAAGTCGTCCAAGTCCAAGGAAAGTCATAGCAAAGATCGAAAGCGATCTCGTGATCAATCACATAAAAGAAAGAGCTCTCGCAATTCACCCCCTTAAACGTCTCGTATGACAGGCTATTGCCTATCATTCACGACTTGCCGAGTTTAAATGGCCAACACTGATCTAGACGGATCCCTCCCAAAAAAATAAATCTTTACGGTGCGATTATCATAGAGATCAAGGGCATGAGACCATCAAATGTCGAAGCCTGAAATTTTTGGTGGAAAAGATGATCAAAGCGGGACGCCTCAGGAGATACATCATGGAAATTGACCATGAGGTGGAATCAGGGGAAGCCACAGACAAAGTTACAACCGGTCAGTCCCATCAAAATCCGCATCAAAGAATCGCCTATATAATTAGGAGGCCACCGATGACCAAGATCAGTCGAAGCGCCAATAGAAGTTAAGTTTCTGAGAGCCACCACACAGCTTAGTGCTCAGGTAAAGTATCCGCCATGGAAGGAAAACATGAAGAAACCAAGCCAATAGATGGCCCCAATCCTTTCCTCCTGTCAACCCAAATAGGGTTATTATGCTCCACTATGATGCATTGGTACTCACCCTCCATTCACGATTTAGATATGCATAGGGTGCTGGTAGATCCTAGCAGTGCAACCGACTTGTTGCAACTATCAAGCAAATGAAGCTTTCCTTGGGTGTGGTGAACTCAGCTAGGCAAATCCTCTTTAGTTTTAATGGTGCAACTACCGTAACTCTAAGAGATGTCGTGCTCCCTTAAAGGCTGGGCCAGTGACTTAGTAGGTTTGTTCTCAATCGTCAAAGACTTAGGACCTTACAACGCCATAATGGGGCAAGCCCTGGTCGCACCGATGAAAGCTATCCTTCAACTGGCCCACCAAACGGTCGGGCTATTTGACTAACGCAGGGCAGTTGACCTTTAAAGCGTACGCTAATTAGCCGCGACAACAAAGTATTATCACTATCTATAAAGGAACAGAGGGAAGAAGAACTCTCTAAAATTCCTCCCTCGAGGATCAAACCCCTGTAGATCATAAAGACGCCGCATTAGTGGCGTACAAAAAGGATTCGGCCGTCAGATCCCTTTAGAAAAAGTAGCACTGGACGGCCCCGAAAAGTTCACTTACACGCCTCTCGCCCCCGATGAAGAAAGGAGTAGTTATGACTCGTGCTATCAACAATATAGATGAGCCTCCGCCGAGCCACCGGATATGGTCAGATTGACCCGACGCATGAACTCTCACAAACTAACATTATCCCCACGACCAAACCAAGAATAGAAAGAGGTGTTTCAATCCTAATCTATCAAATCATTCAAGAAGTAAACAACTTGCCGAGGGCTGTTTCATCGAGAAGTAAAAATAACCCAATCGGCTAGCTAATGCTCGGTGGTTCCAAAGAAAGGAGAAAGTGGGCAAGTATGTGTAGATTATTAATTAACCTCGAATTTAAGCATGCCCAAAAGATAGCTTCAGCTTCTAATGATAGGACTAAATTTTTTTATGCTCTTCATCAAGTACACATCGGCCAAGCCAGGGACGCTTTCAAGTACCATCAATTTCATGCACCCGCCATCTAAAGAAACGGCTGTCATTACACCACACACGGGTTATATTGCCATGACGTGATGCCTTCTGGCTTAAAGAACGCGGGGCAACTTATCAAAGATTGGCATTGAAGATATTCTAATTCACCGGCTGGGAAACAATGGAGGCCTATATCGATGACATGCTCGTGAAATCCAAAGAATGCTTCAACCACACCATGCATATGTAAGAGGCCTTTGAGTTACTGGGAAGATATGGCATGAAACTCAACCCCTTGAAATGCACGTTCGGAGTTAGTTCGGGTAAGTTTTTAGGGTTTAAGGTAACCCATAGAGGGATAGAAGCCAATCTCATTCAACTCAAAGCTATAATGGACTCTCGTGTTCTAGTCTAGAATGAAAAGTAAAGAATCGGTCAAGCAACAAGTAGCCTTCTCTACATTCATATCCCATTTCACAAACTGATTAAAACCATTTTTTATCACTCTAAGATGAGCCCAAAGGGCCGGATGGAATGAGGAATGCGACCAAGCTTTTATAGAAATCAAACAACATTCATCGAACCGCACTCGGCTAGCCTGTGGTCAGTCAATACACTATCTTTCCTAGCCGATGCCGGCTTCAATAAGTGCAACTTTGTTCAAAGAAGACAAAAACCAAAAGCATAGACCAATATTCTTCGTGAGAAAATCTCTATCCAAAGTAGAAACCCAGTATACCCATCTCGAACAAGAAACCCTAGCTCTCAGGGCAAATTTAAGAAGTTTGGCCCTATTTCCACACTTATCGTCGTGTTGACCAATCTCCTCATAAGTACCATGCGCTACGCGTTTAACCTGTCATGAAGGATTACCCGGTGGGCGATTGAACTAAGTGAATTCGATATTCAGTATAAACCTCGATTGGCATTGAAGGGGAAGATATTGGTGGATTTTTTAGTAGAACTACCCCATCCAGATGTGGACCAAGGTAACACTGGCTGGTGGATCCCTAATGTGGACAGCACTTCTCGCCAAACGAGAGCTGGAGTCAGCTTGCAACTTAAAGCCCCAACTAGGGAAAAGATAGAACATGCCATACTTCTAGACTTCCCTGCGTCTAATAATGAGACTAAATAAGAAGCAATCTTAAATTTAAATCGACCTTCGCAAAGTCAGATCCCTTAAAACTCATCACACGTGGGTGACTTCAACTCGGTAGCAGGATAGGTAAAACGAGAATATTTAAACACTAGACCGTGATGGTCGGGTATGCAAGTCTGGTCAAACAACTACTAGGGAGTTTTGCAGCTTGGAAGCTTGAACATATCTCGAGGGACTCGAATGAAAAGGCGGATGCTTTGGTGGAAGAAAGAGTCCATGGTCACATCCATCCCGATAAAAGCGAAATGGGTGGGTTTCTTCCGTCTTACTATACGTTTCTGCCGCTCATTACAACCGACTGTGTGAGCCGATAGACGTAAGACTTTCTTGGCTAACCCCTATAATGCATTATTTGATCTCGGGAGAGCTTCCAGATAACAAGGTTGAAACCCACAAAATTCAGGTCAAGGTGGCTAGGTTTTACCTTGTAAATGGGAAATTATAGAAGTTGTCTTTGGACGGGCCGTATCTTAAGTGTGTCACCCCTTAACAAGGACAATATATACTGGTAGAACTCCATGAAAGTTGATATGGCTTAAACCATTCAAGCTTATTGGTGAACCTTAGCTCATGGCCCATACACAAGGTTGTTGGTTAGCCAAACTGATGAGAGTGATGCAAAATGCTTCACGCTATAAAGTGACCGCTACCAACGATGCTCCCATCTCAAGGACGCCACCAAGATCTAAACCACTGTCACGAGCCCCGTCCCTTTGGCCAAATGGGAATCAAGATGGGCTAGACCACTACCTAACACCCCAGCTCATAAGAAGTTATTGTTGGTGGCCACCGATCATTTCAAGAATTTCTAGGAAGTCAAGCCTTCGCTTCCATCAAAGGATAAAGAAGTCGCTCAATTTGTTTAGAAGAATATAATCACGATTCGAAAATCTCAATCAATCGTGAACTCCATAATGGGCCACAATTTGACAAACAGAGTATTCAGAAATTTTTCCGCTGAGTTGGAAAATCAAAAAACTTGTATTCCAGAACCCTTGACTTGCATCTCGGGTGAGAGGCACGGCACAGTGGAAGCATCCAACAAAATTCTCTTAACGGCTTTGAAAAAGCGACTACATTTGGCTAAAGGAAAATTGGTAGATGAGCTACCATGAGTTCTTTTCTGGACCTGGCGTAACAAATCAATCGAAGCTTCGACTCGGGAGCTGCCCTGCTCGCCCTCACCTATGGGATGGAGGCCATAATTCCTTGGCCAGAATCGGGATACCCAATCTTCCGAATCTTAAACCCCGAGAAGGTTAATACTTAAGCCATCACAAAGATTTAGATACGGAAAATGAATCCTGTGGAAGTCAGGGTTTGTCGTGACATGGCATCGCAGATCAAGTTCCAACCAAATTGGGAAGGGTCGTACACGATAGTTAAAGTGGGGGCAACCGGATCGTACGCATTGGACAAACTAGACGAGACGCCAATACCCAGGATGTGGAATGTTATGAATCTTAAGAGGTATTATTAGTGAAGTTCCATTTAACGTATTTTCCTTCGATTCTTGGAATATTATCAATCAAATTTTCTTTAAAGGTATTGTTGTGTCCCCTGACCCGACCCAACCCGACCCGATGGCTAGACCGGACCCGGGGACGCGGAACACTAAATCCATTTATCTGTAAAACACATTTCATATACTCATTTTCGATAGGATATTTAATATCTATTTAATCATATTTATATATGTGAATATGATATCACTACTTATTCACATTCATTAATATAAGAAGTATGCATTATATCTTTTCAAGAGGGCCCATAACTATACTTTAGTACAATATTTATACAAAACGGCATTTCCATGCCCTTTCCAAATCATTTACAAAATTTTTTGTTAGAGTTCACCTCTTATCATTGAAAATCCACAATGTAAAGTACATTCCATGATAAAAAAAAATTAAAAATATAATCTTCTTATGAATATCTTTACATATTTTGATTTCAATACAAAGTAGTCACATGATATCATGGAATGAAGTGTATGCATGAGGCCAGACATTTACTTATACGCCATACGATTTGGCGGTGACTCAGAGCTCTGCGGTCTTCGGTTTTACCATTATCTACTAGGTACCTGCGCGTGGAAAGCCAACACGCTAAACATTTTCATTCTTAGTGGTTCTTTGCATTTCTATTCTCATTGCAAACAATTATACTACATATATATACCTGACCATTAACTTGCTATATGCATCCTTAATCATCTCAAAAAGCACATTGACATATTTTCAAACAACCTTTCAACATACTCTGATTAACTGATCCATGCAATATTTATAAATATACCATTTTATAGTAGTTTAACATGATTTCATTTTGTCTGAATACTGAAATCTGATAATTCTCATCTTTCATGCTCCCGGTAATGTTATTATTGTATCCTGACTGATTCACACAATCCACACAATTATTAATCATTTTTCCGTTAATTATTATTCCACACAATTATTATTCTTGTCACAACTCAATTCTCATCTTTCATGCTCCCATGTGTTAATATTCTTGTCTGACTCGATTCACACTTGTCAGCATGATTGTGTCGTTTTAGTTAAAATAGATACTGGCAAAACTTCGATTTACATAGGATAACGGAGAATCACCATGCAGTCCTGCATTGGGTTTGGTGATATAAAACATTTAATAACTCAGTATTGTCCCCTTTGGGCTCACAGTGGATTATTTTACATTTCATTTGTATACCTTTACTAATATTGTCCGCATTTGGGCTACGGATCGGTATGACCTTTATACAATCATTTTGTTCATGATCTTGTACATTGACCCTTATTGGTATACCATTCTATCCATAACTCAAACATAACGGTTAACATTCTATTAAGGGCATTAATAATTATTCATTTACAATACCATTTTCACATTTCCACAATATAATTAACATTCTCGATGGATTCGTTTGTACATACGTGAATCCCATCATGTTTGCCACTACATAGTTCATTTATAAATCAATTAACCAACACTCAAACAAATTCATATATGGTTCAAATAGAAGCACATATGCAGATGTTTGTCAAACATTTCAAATTTAACTGGTTCAAACCAAAAACGCATATTTCATAACAAACATTCCAGATTTGTTTGACAAGAACAAACCCTGGCTTGAAGCGAAGAGAAGTATGAAGAACAAACCAAAAAGATTGTCGATTCTTGACTCCTATTCCTTGTATCCCGATGTTAGCTCCAAGTTTTATCATCATCAGCCCCAGCCCCTTAATCCATTACACATAAATACATCACCACTTATAATCAAACAAAGAAAATCACTACGATGTCAAGGTTTCCTGGGTCAGCTGATTTCACCAACACACTTTCTCATCAGAAAATTCTCCTAACAACAAGCCATATTTTTCCAAAACTTCCTTCAAGAAAATGATAGGTCTATGAGTCTATTTTCAGTAGAAATTGGAATCATCCAATTTGGAGTACCAAAACTCAAGGTATGTCCTAAACAACATGGACCACTATATTTTCAAAACATGCTTAATTCTTCCTATATTATCAGAAAGGTTCCCTTGGGATGTAATTTGGGTACAATGGGGTTCAAATTTAATACACACTTATTTAAAGAAAAATTTGTTCTCCTAGAAGTCTAGTTTACCCAAAAAATTTGAATCACTAATTCCTGATGAGTGAAACCCAACTTATACCTAAACACCAAAATTGTACCAAATAACTGTGTGATTTCATCTAAAATATAGCTTCCTTGACTAATTTTTTAACCAAATTTGAATACACGTAGATTTAAAGAAAATTTTCTCTTAGAAGACTAGCTTACCCATAAATTTGAATCACTCAATTGATTTATAATGCACAAGTTATACAAACAAAAACATGAGTTTTGGAAAATTTTGACAAATATCTCCTAAACCTTGTAACATTTCCTTATAAAAATTCTCAAAATCAATCCTAATCAAAGCAAAAGGTCGTTTAACTCTAACTCAAACATATATACCGAATTTGTGGTTTTACCAATCCAAACACAAATAAAGAGGAGTTAGAGGGTTCTAACAAGCAAATGGGTGAATCCATACCCAAACTTAGACAAGTATCCATACCTGTCTTAACACCTCTAGCCTTCCTCTTCGCTCCTCTTGAAGAACAAGAGATTCCAAATATGGCTTCTCCCACTCTCTCAATCGTGAGCCCTAACTCGACTTCTCAACCCTTCACCTTTCTTCTTCTTCAAGCACAAGTAGATTCAGAAAATGAGAGAAAATCAAACCAACTCTGATGAAATCTCCTCAAGAACGTGCTCCAGCTCTATGTTTTCCCCAAACGAGAATTAATTCATTTCACTGTAATCAAATTTCGTCTTTATCTCATCTTGGCATAAGGCCTTATTCTGCCTTCCCTTTTTTGGCTTTCTTTTTTTTTTTCATTTTGCATTAAAGCTCTTTCATTTCTATTTCATTTGCATAAATCTTATCTCATTTCTACTTTGGCATATAATCTTCTTCATTTATGATTTTGTCCTTATTTTTGACATTTTACCAATTTAACCTTCAATCTTGTATTAATTCGCTTTTATTATATATATATATATATATATATATATATATATATATATATATATATATATATATATATATATATTTACAATTTTAAAAAACCTTTATTTCTATCATCGAAACCGATAAAAATAACAAATAAATAAAATAAAATTTATACAGTAATATAATACTATAAGGTAAAATAATAAGACAAGAAGGTTATTTTTTGGGATGTTATAGGTATTATCAATAAAATGTCTTTTAGAGTATTTTCTTTTAATTCCTGGAATAGTCCCTATATCGAAGACCAGATGTGGCTCATAGCCTCCTAGCACTTTCAAAAGACCAGATGTGGCTCGTAGCCTGCTAGCACTTTCAAAAGACCATATGTGGCTCGTAACGTGCTGGCACTTTCAAAAGACCAGATGTGGCTCCTAGCCTGTTGGCATTTTCAAAAGACCAGATGTGGCTTATAACTTGCTAGCACTTTCAAAAGACAAGATGTGGCTCATAGCCTGCTAACACTTTCAAAAGACCAAATGTGGCTCGGGAGTCTACTGGCACTTCAAAAGACCGGGGACGTGGCTCATAGCCCGCTAGCACTTCAAAAGACCGATGTGGCTCCTAGCTTGTCGACACTTCAAAAGACCAGATAGACTCATAGCCTCAGCCGGTACTTCAAAAGACCGTACGTGGCTCCTAGCCCGGGTCGGGCACATCCAAAAGACCGACGTGGCTCCTACCTCTCACGCACATGCCTAAGTGCGTAGTGGCTCAACTCGTTGGAGCCATGGTCCGAAATGGTTCCGTTCACGCCCGTGCATGAACCTTAGCGACTCCTAGAAACTATTCCTAAAGCAACTATCCTAGTCAAGATTCATGAAAGAGGGTTGTGAGATAAAAATCAATAGTATAAGCAAACCAAAAATTGTATTTCATAAATGCGACAACAACGTCAGAAAATTACATATAAGTCTAGGCGGCTTAACAGGGTCGATTACAAAAAAAAAAAAAAAATTGGAGAGCCTAAGATGTTCCAACAAAGTCCTCAACAGGAGCGCTCCTCCGGTTCCTTCGCTTTCTCTCACATTTTGCTCGCCCGCCGTCGTCAGGGCCTCAATGGTGCTCAAAGTGGGGCACTCTTAGGGTTCGTGGAAGAACTCTAGTGGAAGCCGTATGGAGCAGCTCCGGCATCCCATCTGAACCTCCAAATCTCAGTCCCACAGATGTTGCGGTTTCCAGCGCACAACATCCGTAGCCGTATGCAAAGATCAACTCCAAGGCCTTCTAGTAGTCCTCCTCCATAGCCTCTTTGTCCTTGCCCACCTGTTAGTGGAGGGAAGACACCTCATCCTTAGCCGTCCTAAACTTCAACAGGAGTGAAGTTAGCTCAACCTGCATGCGGGCAGCCTCAAACCCTCAAAGCCACCTCAGCTTCCTGGGCTGGCCTCCTACAACCCGCCAAGGCTTCGACTTCGCCACTGACATCCTCCACCGCCTTCGAGTCACCCACACATCAGTAGCCAAATTGAAGTAGCCGCGCCTCTTCCGGCCTCATCCCTGATTGAGCCCAAAAGTGCTATTTCAACCCTATTTATTATAGGTTTTGAGTGATTTTAGTGTACTAATCATTCTAATTAACCCAATTTGCACATTAAGGTCCCTACTATTCTACTGATTGCATTTTGTGGCAAATTTTACAGTTTTTGCGAGCTAATCATGCCAAAATTGTTGAGTCGATCCAAGCATGAAGAATTCGAGTCAAACTCAGCATCGTAGATCAGAGACCAAGAGGAAAGAAGAGCAGAAAACAGAAGAAAATGAAGCATAGCAAATTTTGGTCACAACCTGTGAAATTGCTCCTGCCTACCACTGTTCATCCCGCCCCGACCTCGTCGCCGCTTGTTTTTTATTTTTGTCACCCGTTCGCTTTCTTCCTAAATCGCCTCACGTAATAGTACTCGCTTGTTTTGGTAATTTGTATTATGGGTTGGCTATAAAGCCCCGACTGCACACCGTGAAGGGACGCTTTGTCGTGAATAAAATTAGGGCCTGCAGCCCCGCTTTCTCTCTTTCTCATTTTCTTTTCATTTTCTCTCTGCTAAACACCCTCCCGAGGATGACAACTCTGAGGATGAGTGGCTAAAGCCCTTTCTTCCTTGGAGGAAAGGCTATCGCTGTGGGATCAAAGGCAACCGAGGGTTTTTCCATGTTTTAACTGAGGTATTTTCTACCATTTATGGTTTCACCTAACGTAGGCTTTAATCCCTCTAAGAGTTATGAATGATCAATATTTGATAAGCTGGTTCCTCGGATGCTTATCGTTAGGATCCATTGACACCCGCAAATTACCATCTATGGGTTATTGAAATGTGATTCATGATATTTTATTTTCTCCAAATTTTAGGTTTGATCCCTTCTGATCACCAGAACCGCCAAGATTTCGTGTTTTAGGTTCATTGTATACTTATTGTTGACATAAAGGATATTCATTAGTTATCATCTATTAGTTGTTGGAAAGTGAGTCAAGGTGATGTTATTACCCACTCCGTCCGAGACCATCAATGCAGGGGAGGAAAATACCAATTTTTCAAAGATAGTTATTTAGGTCGCTTTTACAAGAATGAAGAACCTGGGCTTGGGAGATTTGACTATATGCATCTGGCACGAGGAGTGGACTTGAGAACCTAATGCTAGATCTCTCCTAGGTGGATTTGAACATCATGTGAACTTTCTATTTTTGCATTTGACTTAGTTTATCATCACAACCATCCGATCGCTTAACAATCCTGAATCCAAATTGAATTCACCACTTCGCCTTCACTGCTAGTCATTCATAAAAGGGAAAACAAATTTTGAGTTCGACCCTAGAACCATTATACTGCAGTAGCTTTGCTACGACAGTAGGAGGAATTTAGGATACAAATATTGTTGATTCTGCACCCCTACTGTGGCACGAATCATCCCTCTCCTTCTCCACACTCAAAGTTTTCACTACACTGACCTTAGCCACAAGCTCCTAATGCTTGACCAAGCCGCCTCACTCGCGCTCTAAGGCCTAGTGCTTTGGAAATCGCCGACTGAAAGATAGCCTCAACTTCGCATCCGCACCCTATGGTGAAGCTCCTTGAGGCCAAGACCATGTTTTGAATAGCTACCGATGCTCTACAAAAAGAAAGGTAGCCAGTGAGGGAATCACAACATAAAACACAAGCTCAAACGTTAAGAGGCGAGTCATACTAACCAAATTGGCCTCACAAAGTCATGGTCAGGAATAAACATCCCGGGCCCTTAGCCACATGCTAGTAGATTTCTTTCCATGTAGTCAGGGAAGGAATGGAATACTCTTCAAAGATGAGTCGCCACTTCGTATTCTGAGGAGGATTGGGCAGAGTTCGCGCATACGTGGCTACAAGAGTCCCTCTCGTTAAACGTTCCAATGGGATTAATAATCGACTAGACTTATCCGGGATTGTGGAGCCGACGAATCCATCAAGGATCGGATCCACTCCACGGCTCGACGTACATTTCCACTTCACCGGTCCGGTCACTAACCCTGGGTCGCCTAGTCCTGTAACGACGACTAATAATAATAATAATAATAATAATAATAATAATTGCAATAATAATAATAATAATAATAATAATAATAATAATAATAATAATGGTTCAGGGAAGCATATAAAATTCTCTAGATATCGGATGACAAAACATATTGCGTCGTTGGATTCGTCTCGCGAAATCCAGTGACCCATAAAAGTTTCGTTGAATTCTGAGATAGTCGGAATATTTTTACAATTTTCGGTTTGATAAATCGTCAGTGACTCCAAGGATGATATTTTTACAAAATCTCGTAGTTGTGAACGATTTGAGCTAAGTCTTTTATTTAAAATAAATTGAACTAAAGAAATAAATCGCTTCGACGTAACTAATTCGATCGAGAGATGGACACATGGCACAATGTGAGCCATGTATCCAAATTAAAAAAAAAAGGATAAAACTGAAGGAAAGTCAAAAGAAAAGAAAATGAGGAACATATGGAGAGTGAGAGCGAGAAGAGAGAGAGAGAAAAAGGAAAAAAAAAGTTTTTTCTTATCTTTAAGATCTACGGAAATCGGGCCGTTGGTTTTCGTCGAAGCAAGAGGTAAAGTCGGTCTATGCAACGAGGGCTACGCGTGGGTACTAAAATCTTGGAAAACTCCATGAGGTAGGGAATTTTCCTACTTGGAATATTTTTAGCCTAGTGTCATGTAATGTCATAGGTTGTCTTCGGGGTCGTGATAGACCCTGTGATTTAATCCCAAGATTTTGGGACTGAATATTGGAAATTTTTGGGACTAGTTCCATGCAGTCTTGGACTTAGTTAAGGTTTGGTTTTGATCCTGGGACTAATGTCTTCGGGTTTTGTGTTGTATTTTGGTATCACGGTAATTCGGTGACAAACCGTGAAGGGACTAAGAGGTGCCTTGTTTTATATGGGTCCGATATTTGGGCCATTTTGTGTGTATTATTGGAAAAATAAATAATACGTTATTGCAAAATCATGTTATTAGCAAAGCCATTGATATTAATATTAAACAAAGATAAATTCAATAACATACAGAAGAACATACTATCATAATTATAAATAAACAGAACATGATATAAGGAAATACTGATTCAGATTTTATATAATATTCATATCAAAATGTCAGCTATGGCAAATCTCCCAACACAATTAATATAGTTCATGGGACTACGTCCAAAATTTGGTGACTCCTCACTTTTGTATAAAAAAATAATAAATATAAATCATGTGTGTTTCATGTCAGAAGATGGGGTAGATCCAATTCCTCCAGGTGAAAAAGACCAAATTTATATACGCTAGACATGATCATCTACAGAAAGCCCGTGAAATGTCGAAAGGCGCACAACAATCCTGCATTGTGACCTCGAAAAAGACGTGGCTCATGAACAACACACGGGATTTGATAAATTAAAATTGGAGGGTTGTCCAATGATTTAAGTCATTGGGTGAAACACTAATGACTGGTTTTTCACACTTGGAGTTGCAGCTGTGAGGGAGTCGGTCGGGACTCGGGTTATGAGCATGAGGAGTCTCTTCTCATGCATGACACGAAACATTCCAATAGGATTGCATTATTTATATGGAATATGATTTGATGTTTTATGTATGCCATTGCATGTGCATTTATGCGAAGAGTAGCCCTTGTAGGAGAATTTTTCTACTGGGCATTGCTCATCCTTTCGTGTGACCCTTCGTGCACAAGAGGGTACAGGAGATCTACACCCGATTTCCAGGCCGTGGATTATGAAGGAGGCCGGGAGCAAGGCCTTGATATTTCCTTCTTTATAAAAGTATTTTATATAAAAGAATTGTAACTAAATTTTCGACTATTATCTAAATAATGTAGTATGTAATTATGGTAAAGAGGGTCGCGGATCGACTCTTACGTCAGAATTAAGTTTTATGTTCATATTTTTAGATTTAAATGTAAATAACGGGTCCCTGTAAAGGGATGTATATTGGGGATATGGACAGATGGACCATGGGGTCAATACTACTCCGCTGAGACCTTGAACGGGTTATGATTATACCATATCAGACAGGAGGTCGGGTAGAGCTCCCTAACAAAGGAGACTCACTTCACCCTTTTTTTGAAAATATGGATCCCAATTAATGGACACAATAATGTGGTACTTCCGGTCACCCGAAACTAACGTGACTCGCGGTTGACTCCGTCAACGGACCCGTGGGATTTGAGGTCACAACTGGTAGTGAGCTTTAGGTAAACGATTACCTAGGGAGTCAATGTGGGTATCCACAAGTAATTCAAATAAGCATAGCTTGGTAAATGTAATTTAGAAATGAAACCCGAGAAAATTCTGTACTTTTTGAAAATGGCAAATGGTAATCTTCGTCAAAACCAAATTTTCTAGATCTCGATGATGAACGGACTTCACCGTTGAATCGCCTCGCAAAATCTAGCTACCACGTCGATTTCTACTAAATTCCAGACAAATTTAATTTACATGTTTTTTCGAGGTAACGAGCGTAGTGCGGACACTGGCAATATTTTAAGTGGCTCACAAGGTGCCACGTGTTAGGTGCACAAGTCAACTTGAGTTCATAAAGGGGGCCCATGAGACACATGTGGTACTCCTAATTGGAGTGAAAAACTGTGTTGTAGTGGGTAAGTGGATAAGAAATCCACTTAAGCCAATGAGGGCTTGACATGTGGCAATGAGGGGGGACAAAAAGAGCTTTCTTCTCCATTTTTGGTCGAACTCCAAGAATGGTGAGAGTGGAGAGCGTATTTTTGAAAACTGGGAGAAAGTAACTTTCCTCTAGATTTCCCAGTTGTTCTGACCGCCTGGATTCGTCAGCCAAAGCAAAGTTGTTCTGACGCCACAAGGCTACAAGATCTGCTTTGGGGGAGTTTTGACAACTCCGGAGGTAAAGGGGTCTTCCTACTCGATTATTTTCGCTTTTAAGAGCCTCAGAATGATTTCCGTTGGATTTGAGGCCGCGGTGCGGTTGCACCTAGCCCCAAAACTGGGACTCAATTGTTGAAAATTTTGAACCTGTTGGATGAGGCCCACTGATCGCTTGGGTGGTTTCAGGTGATAATTTTATGCACACTATGGCTCGATGTCGCTGGGGCCTTAAATGGCCATGGGTTCTGGTTCCACAAAGTGGAACCAATGCTTCGTGAGCAGGCTACCCACGACAAAATTATCGTTTCGCTAGGACTCGTTAAAAACAATCCGCTTGGCTCGATTGAATCGAAATGGTCCATGTGTGTTGTAAGCAAAATATTGCTTTGAAATGCAGTCGGCTCAATTGTGTGGAAAGAAATTGTTAATGCATGAAAATTAAATGTGTTAATACGAGTGTTCGAATTATATGAAATATAATTGCAAGAGCCATTGGAATTAAGTCGATTGTTGATTAGCTCAAGTGAGATAATTTTGATGTTATTGATAAGAATTGAATAACATGATGTTGTGAGTTAATTTTACGCAGATATATTATTTTATATATTAACATGAATTGTTTGAAATGGCATAATGCATTTTATATGCACCAGGCAAACTCTAGAAAATTAGTGCGAGTGCAAGGGTATGAAAGAAAACAAAATGAAAGTGGTTAGAAAGGAATTTAAAGGGAAGATTTTCCGAAGAATTGCCTTGAGAGTGGTCCAACAGCTCATCTCGAGGGTCGACCCATGATCAAGCTTTAAAAATGATCCAACAATTCATTTCGAGGGTAGTCCAATATATTTACCGAAATCCGATATGATGTTTTCAAGAACAAAAAGCTTTTGTTTTAAAAACGATGTTTTCCTCACATTTGGCTTAGGCATGCGTGAGGGAGTCATGAAGACTCGAGAAGTGAAATGGTGAGTCATTACTCATCCACATATCATGCAGATATCAAACAGGATCATGTACTCGAATGTGTTTCAGGTTGAATCAGATGCACTTAGGCTGGAGTAACTCCATGTGTAGATAATTCAATCCATCAAGTATCGCTTCACCATTTTAGTGGAACATTATTTCAGGTACAATGTGGAGAGCTCCAGAAGACCACGCCTAATGTAGGCCTCGTTTGAGAAGAAATCACATGTGGCTTTGATTTCATTTCTTTGTAAAACATGTATGAATTATTACAATCAAAACATGTCGTATTAAGAGTGATGTATTAACTTGGAACTATGGTAATATAGTTGATGTATTTTTAGTGAGTATGGAAGGGCCAATATGGTCATTTTACTATGTATGAGTCTCATAATATGAGACACGTATCTGGGCTGTTAATCTGGTCATTAACGACACCCTGATTATGGGCGCCACATTAGGTATATGAATACTGTCCAAACTGGGTATCAAGCCAAGTGGTGTCATGCGGTTTTCAGGCTTACCATGTTACGTGATATGTGTGGTAATTTGTGTCAATAATATACACGGTGGATCAGAGTATGGAACACTAGTGGTTAGAAAACATAACCTTGTGGGTTCGTAAACAAATGAACATGATAGTTCAAAGAACTGGCGGTAAGAAGTGTCATTATTATGCACCACTAAGGAAAGTGGATGAACTTGCAGTTCATGATGTTAAAGCCCGCTAGTAGTTTTGAAGTATGTGCACTACTAGTTAGACCGAGATAGAAATTTGATCCACATGTGTAGACTGGCTAAAGGTGAGAAGAGGACGCCGGTGATTAAGTGAGTAATAACCCACAACCACCGGCACTCAATTGCATCTTCATGGGGAGCCGAGTTGCTACACGCTACCCTTATTCCAAAGTTAGTGTTGTTGTTCCACCATCGCACGCCGGTGCAGACTCCGGGAACCAAGGGTGGGGTCAAGTAAATCTCCAAAGGTTCAGGCACATAATCCTCCCGCCAGAGGACCCGATGGTGGCGGTCATCATTTTCACTAGTCGAAGGATGCAAGGCTTAGTGCTAATAGAAGGAGAATCAATCTTTCTACTCTGTGAAGAAGGAGAAGACTTCTCGCTTGCATTTGATTTCGACGTGGTCACGACCATCGTGGCCATGCCGAGCTCAGGTTTCTAAATTAAACTGAAAGGCATAACATGCTACCACTTCCATCAGCCTGGATATATGAGGTCGGGTTATCCTTAAAGGCAAGGATTCTAGAATTATGGAATAGCGAGTCCCAAATCATCGTTGACAGCGCGACATATTGTTTCTTCTCACCTCGGGCCCGCCGAGGGATCAAGATCGCCCAAGCAGGTCGACGTTACTTTCCGCTACACGTATTGTGCTGGGTATGGGTCAGGACGAGGATGTGGCCTTAGGTCGACTTTAGGGACCCACATGGTCTACGCCTGATACAACATGTCAGCTCAAGCAGATCGTACCGACATGTGGTAATGCTTTCTACTCTTCACACTTCGACAAGAGCGTTGAGCAAAAAGCCCGATGCATCGTATCTATTTGTTTCATGCATCATATGTGAAAGGTTCGGGGCTGTATGTTAGGATCTCTGCAAAAGCCATCGTATAGAGCCTCCCTAGGAACTAGGTGAGTGTCGACCGATATGTCGAGGTTTGCGGAGTTGTAGATCTCGTGGATTCCGTCATGGTGGACCTTCTGCAATGTATTAATATCGATTGTGAAGTCATCTTGGTGTATGGATTGGCTGACAGGACACTGTGGTCATCATGGACAGGATAAGAGGAGGATTATTGCCTACACATTGTAAGGTATTCTTGTTACGTTTCAAGGGGGACAAGCATGATGTTTTACCCCAGACCGTGTACAGCTCCAGATGGCATGGGCAGTTAATGGGTTGGCTAGCAAGCCTTACCCTAGAAGACGAGGTGAGACAGGATTTGGGTCTACCTTGAGTGGTTTGGGAGTATGAGGATGTTTTTCTGGATGAGCTACTGGGATTACCTCTATTACTGTGGATGTAGACTTCCTCAGACAGTTACACCCCGCACGCCGCCTATTTCTATGACTCCTCATAGAATGGCACCAGTTGAGTTACAAAAAACTCAAGGTCCAAATACAGAGCCGCTGACAAGGGTTTTATTAGACCAAGCACTTCACCTCGAGCTCCTGCCTCTATTTAATAGAAAGAGGTCAGCACTCCGGAGCGGAATGACCCGCGTGAGAAGGCATTCTGTGAATTGAAAAGAAGGCTTACTTCACCCTATTCTGATAGTCTCGTAATTACGGACAAAGGCATGGTGTACTATGATGCTCTAGCGACAGATCGGGATGTGTCTCTGATGTAAATCCGGGGGAAGGTTGTAGCTTATGGTTCCAGATAATAAAGAATCATGAGGTAATTGGTCGCACATATTTGATTCTGAGTCAAGTGAAACATTGTCTTCGGGCTTTAAAGATTTTTAAGGCCACTATTTGTATGGTGAGCAAATAGCGTTTTCGCACCACAAGAGTCCGAAGTATATTTTCACACAGCGGGACCTCAATAAGAGGCAACGCAGATGGATGGAGTATATGGAGGACTATGACTTCACTTTGCATTACCATCCTGGTAAGGTAAATGTAGTGGTTGATGTAAGCCTGGCCGGTCATCAGCACAGCACCCTGGGAGTTGGCAGATGCTCGAGACTGGGACGCTTTAGGCAAGAAGATGTGCTGGATCGTGCCTGTGAGCGCTGGGAGCGAGTGGCTACGCCATCTCTATCGAGCAAGGTGATTGGAGTCCCAAGGAAGGATGCAGTAGATATCGCCCATCGTGACCGTACAATCGTGCATGTGACAAAGGCCGGGCCATCCACCCCGATCGTAGTCTTCGTGACAGTGACAGCCTTCTGTTCCCCAATCGATAGATCCGAGGAGAGATCCTCAAGGAGTTCCACGCCTCGATTCGCCATGCATCTGTGGCATAAAGATGTATCATCATGATCTTCGCCGCCACTACCAACGCGAGCGGGATGAAGAGATGCCGACTTTGTCTGGACAAGGCCTCATCCGCCGCCAGTTAAAGTCGGCACTAGGCTGGGCCGTGGCTACTCCGTACCACTGGAGGTAGCGAGTGGAATCGGGAGCACGTCACGACGACTTTAGACCCACTTGCCACAAACACCGGAGGCATGACGCGGCAGGGGTGATAGCTGACCCGCCACTAAGCCTGCACATTTTCTAACTGGGTACATGACCTTCACACTCGGAGGAAATCTCCGCTTCTGGCTGTATATTCACGTAGATTGTCCTACATGGAGTCTGCACCTCATCAGATCGACAGGATCCTGTGTCTACTTTTCGCACACTCGGGGAAGAGTTTCAAAGGCTGGGGACACAAAATCTAACGATGAGCATAGCGCCATCCGGCAGCATGTGGTCGGGCCAAGAGGACCATACAAAGCTGAGGACATGTCATGAGCATGTGTCTCTGATCTTAAGGGTAGTTGGGAGGAGCACTTACCCTTAGTGGAATCTCACCTACAACAACAAGCACGCAAGAGCATCGAACGCCACCCTATGAGTGTAATATGAGGCCATGTCGACCTCCGATTTATCAACAAAGGTGGAGAAAGGCTGTCCATCACCGTCCTGGACTGACAGAGACACCTTTAAGAAGGTGGGTTTGATATGGAAGTGTCTTCTAATGGCTCAAAGCCAGCAGAAGAGCTACGCCAACAGACGGCGTCGACCTCTAGAGTTTGAGGTGGGTGATCATGTCTCTCGGGCGCACATGCTCATGAGAGTGTCGTTCCATGAAGTGGGAAAGAAGGGCCGAGGTACATCGGACCCTTCGAAATACTCAAGAGGGTGAATACGGTTGCATACCAGTTGGTGTTACCACCGAAATGATCGTGTGTCCATGGGTGTTCCACTGCCTCCATGCTCGACATACCCGCATCCAACTCATGTAATGATCGGGGAAGGATTGTCGTTGGATACGTATGGGACCTTCGAGGAGGGGCCGGTGTGTATCATAGATAGTCGGGATCAGGTTTTGCGACGCAAGACAATTAGGCTAGTGAAGGTGTTGTGGCAACACCAAGGAGTGGAGGAGGCAACATGGGAATGCAAGGACACGATGCGTGCCACCTATCCTTTCCTATTTAAGGTTGAAGGTATGTTGTTTAAATGAATTGGAAATAGAATGACAAGTGCATATCCTTGTGATTTGATAGATGCAGGGTGGGAATTCTAGATGAAATTTTTTAGGGGGAAGAATGTAAAACCCGGAAAATTAGTAATTTTCAAGAAAAGAATGGAAAAATAATAATAATAATAATTGTCAGAAAGGTTCAGGGAAGCCTAGAAAATTCTCTAGATCTTGGATGACAAAATGGACTACGCCGTTTGATTCATCTCGCAAATCCAAAACACCTGCGTAAAAGTTTCACAATTTCGAGACAGTTTCTTAATATTTTTAATGTATTTTCTAGGTGATGTCGTCATGACTTAGGGACGTAGATTTTTACGAAATATCTAAGTCGAAAATGACTTGAGTTAAGTCTGTTTAAAATAAATCGAACTGAAAATAAATAAATTGTTTCGACGTAAACGGATCTAATGAGTAAAAATGGACATGGCACAATGTGAGCCATGTATCCAAATTAAAAAAAAAAGGATAAAAAGAAGGAAAGTCAAAAGAAAAAAAAAAGGAACAGACGGAGAGTGAGAGTAAGAAGAGAGAGAGAGAGAGAGAGAGAGAGAGAGAAAGGAAAAAAAGTTTTTTCTTTTCTCTAAGATCTACAGAACGAGCTCCTGTTGTTTCTGAGCAAGAGGTACGTACGTACCAAAAATTCGAGTTTCATCAAAATCCACGAGGTAGGAATTTTCCTACTGGATTATTTTTAGACTAAAGTCATGTAATGACATAGGTTGTCTTCGTGGTCTTGATAGTCAGGATTTAGTCCCAAGATTTTGAGATCGAATATCGAAATTTTTAGGACTGGGTCAGGCAATCTCGACTGGTTAAGGTTTTGATCCTCGAATGATGTCTTCTGGTTTTGTGGTGTTTTTCTTATCACAAAGAATTCTGATGAACCTTAAAGGGACTAAGAGGTTCCCCAGACATATGAGTCCAGATTTTAACATCTTGTGTATTGTTGAAAAATAAATAATATGTTGTCAGAAAATCATGTTAATATGTGCTAGCGTTATGTATTAACATGAAAATTTGGTGGATGAATGGAATTATATGTAGGAAATATAATTATCCTGAATTTATAAATTTTGCATGTAGCATGACATGATGAAATGGCATGATCAATTTCATATGCATGGTCACATCAGGTCGAGCCCAAAGCGTGGGTGCATGATATTGTTGGTCTCACTGCCTGTGAATATGTAGAGCTCCTGGGCGTGGGACCATCCAAAATCGAGACCATGATTGTATAAAACAACAATAAATATAAATCACGTGGTGTTCGCGTATAAGATGAGGTAGATCCTCCCCCAATGGTGAAAGACCCAAATTTATATGTTAGGACACGATCACCGATGGTGAAAGCTAGTAAAAATGCCTAAGGCGACGACGATCCTACTAGACTCCCTAAAAAGACGTGGCCCATGAACAACTTAAACGAGGGTTGTCCATGTTTGTCATTAGGCTAAACACCAATAATGACTAGTTTTTCACACTTAGCGCAGTGTGAGGGAGCCGCTCCAGACTCTGTCAGGCATGAGGAGTCTCATCATCTCATGCATGACTCGGAACATTCCATATAGGATTGCATTATTTATATGGAATATGATTTGATGTTTTATGTATGTCATAGTATGTGCATTTAAGCGGGGAGTAGCCCTTGTAGGAGAATTTTTCTACTGGGCATTTCTCACCCTGTCGTGGGACTCCCTTTCAGGTACAGGGGGTGTACAGGGAGATGACACTTCGACGAGGTCGTGATTATGAAGGAGGCCGATGTGTGGCCTTGATATTTCCTTTATAAAAATTATTTTATATAAAAGAATTGTAACTAAATTCTTTTGGGGCTATTGTATAAATAGTCGGGTATGTAATTATAATAAGAGGGTCGTGATCGGACTCTTACAAACTATAATTAAGCGTTTTATTGTCATATTTTAGATTTAAATGTGAATGAATGGGTCCCGGTAGCTCCCTGAACAAAGGAGACTCTACCCAATTGTTTTTGAAAATATGGATCCTGATGAATGCGACACAACAATGTGGTATCTGGTCACCCGAAACGACAGAATTCGCAATGACGGCCAATCGACCCCAGACTGGGTGTCATAGGACTCCCATTAGTTGTATCTACAGCCAGGGCTCGCGATAATTTCAATCGTGGAAAGTCCCCCGTGCTGGAGCCCTATCCTCCAACAATGCACAGCCCTGGCAAGATCCTAAGCAAGACCTTCGGTGCCGATTGGGCATCGAGGCCTGCTCGAGAGTCCACA
>JAEQBH010006515.1:0-119632 GCA_016808115.1 Tetrastigma voinierianum | reverse complement strand
GATTTACATTCTCCCTCTTCTTAAAAGACTTCATTCGAGCCTCGGACAATCACAACAAATCACATGCATATGCAATGGTGTCTCTATACCATGATGTAAACTAGTCATTTAAGCATTAAACGACTAAACCATGTACCTTCAACCAAAAAACAAGAGGGCGGATAGGGTGGCTCGCATCATGTCCCTCGCTCCCACGTCGACCTCCACCCACTCCGTGCCGCTCAAAGCACCCTCACTAGCCTCACGATCTTGCGGCCGCAAAACCCGATCCCGCCATCCATAATGCACACCGGTCCTCCTTGAAGGTCCCATTCGTGTCAACCCCAATCTCTCCCAATCCACTAACACCCGACTGATCTAGAGTACCTTCTGAGCATGAAGACGTGAAATACCTCGCGTGGACACTCGACATGTCGGGCGGTACAACAACCTAAGACGCTGATAAAGGCCTACCTTCTCTCGAGTATCTCGCCAAGTGCCTAATAAACCTCTATGATAACTTCCCTCGCTTACCGAACCCGACCACTCCTCTCTTAGGCATCACCTTCAAGAAGACTTTAATCTCCAAACCTCGAACTCTAAGTGGTCGACGCCATATATCCGCATAGCTCTCTACCGCTCCGGAGCAAAGGAGAAGACGCCGGTCGTGATCAAGCTCACCTTCTCGAGGTGTCTCCTAATCAGATCGCATCGTTGATGGAGCTCTCTCCCACCTTGGTCTAACATATCGATGATTTGCATGGCCTCCCATACAATGCCTCATATGGTGCCATCTGTATACTCGCCTGATAACTATTGTTGTAGGCAAATTCAACTAAGGGCAAGTGCTCCTCCCAACTACCCTTATGATCTAGGACGCATGCTCGCAACATGTCCTCTAACACCTGTATGGTCCTCCTCCTCTCGACGCACTATGTTCATGGGTGGAAAGTTGTAATCATGGTCACCGTAGCTCCATAGCCTTGGAAACTTTCCAAAAGGGACAGAAACCTCGGGTCTCTATCCCGACACTATGGTTACTGTACTCCATGTAGCCTGACATTCCTCGAATATACAACCCATAATCTCTCCAATGTGAAGGTCATCCTCATGGCTAGAAATGTGTCAACTTCGTGAGCCTGGGCCAACTATCACCCACATACCCCGCATCATGTCCCCAGCGTCTGTCCGTGGCAAGTGGGTCACAAACTATCGTGACGGTCCCACTTCCACCTACCACCCTAATTGATGAAGTAGCCCCCGTGGCTTCTAAAGGCTCTGGCCTTAACTTGCTGACACGTGAGACATCGCCGAACAAAGTCCCCTACGTGTCTCTTCATCCCGCTCCAATAGTACTGGCGACGAAGATCCTGGTACATCTTCGTGCCACCTGGATGCAAGGCAAATCGAGAACAGTGAAACTCCCTGAGAATCTCCTCTCTCAAATCGGTCAACTGGGGAACCACTACCCGTCCCCTATATCGAAGACTACCTATCCGCGTGGATGGTCCGCTCTCTTTACTCTATAACACCGAATGTACTCCTGTGGCCCCCCGATGGACACTATCTCCACGCTCCCATCCCCTCGACTCGACCACCGCCTCAACAGACTGTAGCTACTTCAACCTCCCCAACGCACCTCCCGAGTCTCGCCATGGTACCGTAGCCCAAATCGTCCTACGCTTCTCGAGCATTTGCCATTCCCTGCAGCTATACTAGCTAATCTCCCCGTGACTTCCGACCGAGTGCATCGCTTCACTACATTTGCCTTACCGAGATGGTAATGCAAAGTGAAGTCATCCATCCATCTGTGTTGCCTCATGTTAAGGTCCCGCTACGTGAAAATATAATTCGTGACTTCTTTTGTGGTCTAAGTACACCTCGAACTCTCGCCATATAGCAACTAGTGGCGCCTAAATTCAAGGGCGAAGACTACGGCCGCTAACTCCATGTCGTGTGGGGTAATTCCCCGTCATGATTCTTCAACTAATCCGAACCATAAGCTACTACCCCGATTGAAACAAAACACATCCTGCCCGGCCTCCAGCATCACAATACACTCGTGTACCCCTATCCTCGGGTCCGTGACTATCAAGATAGGAGCCGGGCAAGCCTCTTTCTTCAACTCCCAAACAAATGCCTCTCAGACGGTCATTCCAATCAACCTGAATTCTCCGGTCAATGTCATCATAGGTGTCGCCACCCGAGAGAAATCCTTAATGAATCTCCTATAGTACCTAGTCAATACCAAGAAACTACGTATCTCAAAGATCGACTTCGCCTCCTAGTCTACTTACCGACCTTCTTTCTAGTCCACCGGAAGACACGCCTGATGTTAACACCACATGTCCTAAAAATCTCACCTCAATAAGCCAAAACTCGAACTTACTGAACTTGGCGTACAGCTGATGGTCTCTCAGCAACTGTATAACAATCCTCAAGTGATACTCATGCTCCCTCTCCGACTGGGAATAGATCAAGATGTCATCCAAAAGACTTCATTAAATCGATCAAAATAGGGTCAGGGAATACCTCTATGCATGGATGTCCATGAACTGGCGCATTCGCCAATCCAAAGGGCATCACCAGAAACTCAAAGTGCCCATAATGTGTCCCGAACGCCGCCTTGGTGTGGATATCCGCCTCCCCTAACCTCACCGATGGTAAATCTTTCGCGCGAAGGTTCATCTCTGAGTAGACTCGCTCCTCTCAACTTATCAAACAAATCATCAATCCTGCGAATGGGCAGGTACCGATTCTCGATCGTGAACTGCTCAACCTGCTTGTAATCACTGGCACGGAGGGTCTCATTTTCTTCGCAAATGAGACCGAGGCGCCCATGGGCAGAAGTGCTCTGGCCTAATGAACCCCTTGCTCGCAGAGCTCATGTAGCTGGGACTCCGAGTTCCGGTGAACTCCACCGTGTCATCCCATGCCGAGTCACAAGACGGGCGAAGTATACTCCGGGGTGTAACCTCGATAATTAAGTCTACAACCCTCTCGCAGGCAACCTGCATCTCATCCGAAAAACATCCTCATACCACGCATCACTCGAGAGATCTAAGTCCTGGCCTCAATTGGTCCCTCCAAGGCTGTAAGGGGCTCACTAGCCAAATTTCGCCCAACCGGCTCCATGACACACTGGACTCGTACACCAAGCTGGGGGGGCAAAATGTCATGCTTGTCCCCTTGAAATACAACACGAGTATCGTCCTGCGTGTAGGCGGTAAACCTCCTACGCTGACAATCAATGATGACCCTATAAGATGTCAGCCAATCCATCCCCAGGATGACGTTGAACTCTGACATGTCCATGACCCTGAGGTCCACTGTGAGTAGAATCCCCGAGATCTCTAACTCGCAACCACGACATATCATCCCTATCCTCACCCTAATCCCTAGGGGAGAACTCACATACAAGGGCTCCTCCAAGCCTCAAATTCTAAGCCTAACTCTATCACAACCGATGCGAAGGTATAAATGAATGCGGCACCAGAATCAAATAACACTCGCCATAGGCGGGGATAGAAAAAACGTATTCCCCGTATAACTCCGGCCGACCGTCGACTCAACCGGGTGGTGTGTGATAGCGTAGACACGCTCAACCCCCGATGTCCCCGCCTCGCGGCCTCGGGCCCTCCCGCCCAGCCCCATAACCCGCCTCGTCAGGTAAATGTGAGCCCGTGCGCCCCCCTCGAAACTAATGTCGGGCTCCTTTGTCCCTCAGACCGGGATACGGAGCAACATAATGCATCCTCTTCGTCCCACCGCCGACCGACTACGCCGTCCCGAAACTCCGCATCCCCGTCTCTGGGGGGGCAATCCCTCCTCATATGTCCGAGCCGAAGCAGCAATGATAGCGTACTCATCCGCCCACTCGACGGGACACCCCGACCGTCCCTCCCCCGCCCGTATGGTCGCGGTCCCGAATCCACGTGAACTAGAAGCCCTCTGTTTCTTTCCCAAACTAGAAGAAGACTGACTCTCCTTCCTCTTGCTACTAACACCTGCATCCCGAGTGCTCCGAGCATCCTCGATCTCTCTCTCTATGGTCAAGGCAGTCCCAACCTTGGAGTCCATGTCCTGTAAGCGGAGTCCTACAATCCTGCCCCGAATGGACAACTTCAACCCATTCTCGAATCTCCTGACCTCGGCCATGTCCGTGGCCACGTAGTCATCAAGAAAACGGCCAGCCTGCGGAATCTAGCCACATACTCCATCACAATATCGTCCCCCCGCCCAGCTCTAGGAACTCCCCGAGCCTTCGCAAGTGGGACGAGCAAGATCCGTAAAAATACTCTGCCCATGAAAAGATCAATAACTCTACCCAAGTCATCGCTCTAGATCTCTGTGAGGTCTCGCCCCGGGCCCACCCATACTCAAGTCTCACCCCTCTAGCGAAATGCAACTACCCCGATCCCGGTCAGTGTCGAGGTAACCCATAGCCTCCAACACCTTCTCGACCTACATGAACCAATGGTCTACCAACACCTGGATCTCTCCCTCATGAATGCTCTGAGGATGACGTGTCTCTAAACCTCCTGAGGTTACCTGACTCCCGGGCTACCCGTACTAGCCCCGTGCACACAATAGCCGCAATCCCTACAACCTCACAAAGGCCTCGTCGGGTCAAATACAGTGGTGTTCGATCAAGACTCGCGGACGACCCCTACTGCCCCGCCCTCGACTAGCCATCTATACATGTCAAATGGCAAGTTAAGATCTCAATGCAAGATTCTAAGGGTGTAAACACAAATTTCGAGACACTATTTACATACTAAAAATTTCATACACAATGTCCATGCATTCATAGGTAATGCAAGACAATAAATTCATATATTAAATCATATTTAACAAAAAAAAAATTTACCTATGTGCCATTTACCTTAGCACACAATTTCACACAACACACAACACAAAATCAAATCACACATCACATTTCATTCACAAAAATGCACAAGGACGATGATCTAAACTGCTTTCATCAAGTCCTACGTGAATCGATAATTTCACTCATGCTCTACACCCACCAAGCTCCCAAGGTAATCGCTTACTCCTAGCTCTACTACCAAGTCAGTGGACGCCCGACTCCCGGGGTCCTATTGACCACCGCCAACTCCGTCAAGGGAATACTTGTGTCTCATATCATGAGACATATACATGAGTAAAATGGCCACGTTGGCCCATACATCCATACTCACAAAAATGTATATTTTATACAAAAAGGAGTTAATTTACAATTATCCCAAAATTGGGTCTTTTACCAAGATTTTTATAAAATACATAACAAGGCCATATGGTCATTTCTTCGTCTCTAAGAACTCGGATGTGTTCCATCCCTATGAAACCTTCTAAGTATCTAAAATAATTTTCTTGACAAAGAAAGCAATGCCCAATAGTGGAATTATCCTACATAGGTTACTTCCCACCTAAGTGCACATGCAATGGCACACCAAACATTCAAGAAAAACATATATGTTCCTACTCAAATGTCTACATGATATGGATGAGAATGTGACTCCACCTTACCCCATGAACGTCCTTCGAGCCCACAAGGACTCCCCTCACGCACGCCTAAGCCAAATGTCAAAACATCAAGCTAAACAAAATATTTTGCTTCGAAAGCATCATACCGAGTTTCGATAAATATATCGACTACCCGAGGAATTTTTGGATCATTTTTCCGAAATGCTTCATGGGTCACCGAGATGAAACCCGGCTGACAATCCTCAAAGGTAACTCGAAAATCTTCCCTTGAAATTCCTTTTCACAAATCCATTTCTCTTCCTTTTTCTTTCATGTCTTGCACTCACACCTATTACTCTAGGTTCCCCAGTGCATATGAAATGCAATATGCCATTTCACAACAATTCATGTTAATATATTAATCATCCATATACTAACTGAATTTATCCACAATCATCATACATGTTAATATATCAAGCATGCATAAATATATTAATGAGCAACATCAACATACCATGGATAATTATAATTCTCCTCCATGCACAACCCATGTTAATACATCATACAGCATACATTAACATGTCATATTCACACTGCATGTTATTCACACAAGCCGTAACACACAACCTAACTGGCCAAAACTAACCTGCCCGATTGGCCAATGTCCTCCAAAAGAATATGGCTGCAATATTGACTCAATGGGCTTTCCATAGAGTCCAAGAACACCAAAAAATGTCTTGACGGAAGGTTATGACCTCTCCAAGTCGAGGTCACATACTTAATTAGCAAATTCCACCAGACAAATTTCACCCTACTTGCCCAGGAGCCCCTTTTCGGCTAGCTCCAGTACCAACTACCCTCCAAAAGAATACTTATGGAATCTTGACTCAATGGGGTTTCCATAGAGTCCAAGAACACCCAAAACGGAGTTCGGACGAATAAGTTATGACCTTTCGAAGTTGGAGGTCGTACATGACTAGGCAGTCCTACCCGAACAGCAAGTTCCAGTACCCACTACCCTCCAAAGGCATCTGGCTGGAAACTGAGTCAATGGGCTTTCCATAGAGTCCAAGAACACCCGAAACGGAGTTCGGACGAAGAAGTTATGACCTTCCAAAGTTGGAGGTCGCACATGATTAGGCAGTCCTACCCGGACAGTCTACCTTACTTTCTTGGGAGCCCATTTTCGGCCAGATCCTTTACCCACTGCCCTCCAAAGGCATCCTTCTAGAAACTTGACTCAATGGGCTTTCCATAGAGTCCAAGAACACCCGAAACGAATTTCGGACGAGAAAGTTATGACCTTCCGAAGTTGGAGGTCACACATGACTAGGCGCTCCCACACCCCGGACAACTTACGTTACTTCGGCCCGGGAGCCCCTCCTCCCGCCGATCCAGCACTCCAATGCCTCCATAAGCATACAGCTAGAATCTTGACTCAATGGGCTTTCCATAGAGTCCAAGAACACGTTCAAATCGGAATTAGAACGAAGAAGTTATGACCTTCCGGTTGAGGTCAGCACATGAATAGGACAAACTCTACCCGGCCAAATTTACCCAACCGAAGACTAACCGGCTAAGACTAAACGGCCCGATTACCCAATGTCTTCCACAGGAACATGGATGAAATCTTGACTCAATGGGATTTCCATAGAATCTAAGAACACCCGAATAAGAATTCGGACAAAGAAGTTATGACCTTCCGAATTTAGAGGTCACACATGACTAGGCAGCCTTACTCGGCTAGCCTACCTTACCTTCCCGAATGCTCCTTTTCGGCCAGCTCCAGCACCCACTGCCCTCCAAGGGCATCCAGCTGGAAACTTGACTCAATGGGCTTCCATGAGTTCCAAGAACACCGAATCTAAGCTGACGAGGTTATGACTCCGGGTTGGAGGTCAGTGTATGATCCTAATCGAACGTGGAACTCCATCCGGGTCACCGAACCCATCCGGGGCTGACTGAACCCATCCGAGGCCGGCTAACCCAGCCCGACAGCCCTTCAACTAGACTCTTCTGGTAAATAGACCATAACTTGGGCTATAGAGGTCCGATTTGAAAAATTTAAAAGCCTAACATGAAGTTCACTGATGTGGCTACAATTTACCTGAAGTACTCACTACCAAAATCCCTTTATTTCCTACCGAAAAACCAGTTCTAAAGTCCAGTTAATGTGTACTACCACAATATGGCAGCTTCCCATGGTTCAAAACACAACCAAACATTCCCCTTAGGGCAAGACAACCACACCTTCATTCATTTTAACTCTAACACATAAAAATGGCACACAAGGACAATTAATTACTCCCAAAAAGCTAGCCCCTGACTGGGTCCGAAAAATAGTCTCCGAAATCTCCTCAACACATCATTATAAAGTCTCGGGATTCGCTCACACCCACTCACGGCCTCACACAACCCATGCTATTTGAATGGCCCTTAGACAATGATTAAACCAAGTAGAGAAAACCCCACTCCTTGGAGTTTTTCGTATCCCCTAACCTCGGCCTCTATGCGGCTTCTCCTCGCCGTGAGATTGAACTTCCTTCCCTCTTGCTCCGCTTTGAAACCGGGTCGATCCGATCGCCGTGGAAATTTAGAGAGAAAGGGAGTCTCTCTCTAAAACTCTCTTTTCTTCCTTTCTTTTCCTCGCTCTTTCTTTCTCCCCATCCCACTGCTTGGTCCAAGATGGGCTAAGAGCTTCTCCTTTCACTTGCCATATGTCCAATTTCTCATTGGCTTTTAGGATTTCCCTTATCCTCTTATCCATCTACCTTGGACACTCCTCCAATTACATGATGTCACATGTCACCCATACCGATACTGGTACCTCATTGTTTGACTTCCGCTTCATAGCTTGACATGTGCCTCAATGTGAGCCACCCAACACTCCGCTACATGTCACGCTGTCACTCAGCTCGAAGAACGTGAAATTCGAATCGCCTCGAATTCAATGAAATTCGACACGATAGCTACATTTCATGAGACGATTCCAATGGTGAAGTCTGTTTCATCATCCAAGATCTAGAAAAATTTCGGGTTTTGACCGAAATTACCATTTTACCCTTTTTCAGAAAATTCGAATTTTCCCGGGTTTTACATATTTATGTCACCCAATGTTATGCAAA
This sequence comes from Tetrastigma voinierianum, assembly GCA_016808115.1. Lineage (NCBI taxonomy): Eukaryota > Viridiplantae > Streptophyta > Magnoliopsida > Vitales > Vitaceae > Tetrastigma > Tetrastigma voinierianum. The sequence continues at coordinate 111,062 of JAEQBH010006515.1, read as the reverse complement.
GAAAAGGAATAACTATCCACTAGCTATGGAAAAGCTTTTTTGTGGATTGTGGTGAAGGAAAAGTAAAGAAGTTGACATAATATTTTTATGCAATGATAATGTTGTACAAAATATTGTAAGTTATGACAATACCTTGTAAAAGAAAATTGGTTGTTCATTAGTATATTTTTGTGATGTATTGATCTCTTTTAGATCAATTTCTTGCTTTTGTTGAGTTTATGTTATTATAATTGCTTTCTAGATGCATAAATTTTTTGGCAAGTTGAAGAATCACATTACGATAGAATCAGTGATTGGTGTTTTTTAATTAATAGTAAGTATAAGTGAGATATATATTTTTCATTAAACATCTATTAATCTTTATGACACTTTTGATTTGCTTCTTTTGGATTCCAAATATCTGTTTACATTCATGTTTTTATTATATTATCTTCTAAGTTTATACTTAGTGTTTCCTTTATGCTACTATTCATTTGCATATGGAATACTATTAATGCTTTATTTCCAAAACTGATGATACTTCAACTTGAATTATATTTCACTTTTGCTTGATTTGATACTTACCAATTATCAATTTAGAAAGTTATACTCCAAATATATGCTTTTTCTAAAAAATTTGTATTATTTCAATGACTTGGTTATTTTTCGATATGAATATATTCATAATGTTGTGTCAACCTTTTTGTTTTATATTATTCTCTTTTATCTACAGGTTAGTTTCTATATTACTAGTTATCATTTTTTATATTATTTTCGTGAAGGTATTATTCTAATTTGAGTTCAATTTTCATTTAAAACCTTGAATGTCACAACACTAGCACTCATCAAAATAGCAAAACAATGTCTTGGTTCAGTTGGTTTAGAAAGTTTTTTGTTTGATTTTCTATATCTAATCATATAAAAAACATGAAGATTTGTTTTTTTTTTTTATATCTGTTTGCACGTGTATAATGTGTAAATATTGCAATTGTTTTTCTTTCTAATATGAAATCATAAAAACATCAAACTCCATCTAAGTAATAAATGTAATTATTCATTTAATTGACTTTATTTCCACATTTCAACAGGAACAAAAGGCTTCATGTGATGATTTTGATGGGCTTAGCGCACTCTCCAATAGAAAGATCCTCCGCTACCTAATAATTAAAGAACATTTTGTATTTATATACACACAAAAATTCATGAAAACTTGTTGGAAATATGTACAAATGTAATTTTGGATCAATTGATATATAGATAGCTTTTGTTTCCTTATCCATGACTTTGATATTGTTTTTTTCTTTTCTATATGACTTATATTATGTATAGATTTTGAATAACTATGAGATGTTATATTATGATTTATAACTAATGAAATTAATGCAAATAGGATTTAATGTAAACAGGATGATGACACTTGTAAAGAGTGCCATGCTGTTCAACACTAAAGAACAAAAATCAATGACGCCTCATAAAAGTGTCATAGTAAAGATATTATTAGGATAAGTAGACAATGACGCTTCAAATGAGTCTCAATGTATTGATTCATAGCAAAGATGACGCTTTATAACAAGCCGCCAATGTATTCAAATATATAATGCACGCCTATGCCACGATGCTTTTAGCGTGTGGAAGGCCATTGTAACTCTTCCTCGCATTAAAAGCATCATTGGATCAATTTTTCCTTTGTACTACAGGCATCTTCTTCAAATTCATGTGTGTGATCATCAAGAAAATTTAATTCAAATATATGAAATTCTTATAGAATAGAAATAATTTTAGAAAATAATAAAATAAATAAAAACAAATGTAAAATTTGTAGCAACTTAGTGTGGATCAAATTCACAAGTCATCTAAAAAGACATAATGAACAATGTAAAGCTACATAATGTAGATATAGAAATTATATGCAATTAGGTAAAGGTGGAATGTGGAAATTTAAAAAAATTTGTGATGAGTCTTCTCTTGTCACAATGAATGATTGATTACATAATAAGAGTTTGAACAACCTTTAATACGATGGAAACTCATGAATATTCGTAAGTCACCCAACATCGATTAATCCTCATTTCAAAGGTTGGTCCGAAAAGAGGTATTATGAAAAAAATTTCAAATGTAAAAGAAAATTTTAAAAATAATTTGCAAATTTTGAAGGAAAATTTGTTTAACACCCGATATTTGGACATTCTGCATATATGAGGCATTTTATGTACATCGCTCATTATATAGATAGTGAATGGATGTTAAATAAAAGAATAATTTCATTTAAAACAATAAATACTCCACATAGTGGTAAAAATATAGCAACTTTAATAAATGATGAATTATAGATTTAGGTATTCATGATAAAATAAATACAATAACATTAGATAATGCTTCTAATAATGATGCAAAGAATACAAAGATTAAAAAAGCGATTCTGGCAAATAAGAGGATCACAAATTATTTCACGTACGCTGTTGTTGTGCACATATTTTAAATTTAATTGTAAAGGATGGATTAAAACAAGTTGATAGTACATTAGAAAAATTATAGCATTATCAAGGGAACCCCAGAAAATCCTAATTTTTCGAAATGGTAAAATGGTAATTTCGGTCAAAATCCGGAATTTTTCTAGATCTTGGATGATGAAACGGACTTCATCGTTGGAATCGTCTCGCAAAATCTAGCTACCACGTCGAATTTCGTCGAATCCCGAAAAAGTCGGAATTTCACATTTTTCAAAGCAAAGGGGGTAGCGTAACATCACTTGGCACATTTTGAGTGGCTCAAGAGGTGCCACGTGTCAGGTGCAGAATTAGTCAAACATGAGCTAAAGGTGGGCCATGGGTGGACACATGGCATGATGCCATTAGATGAAAATCAAAGGTGGGTGGATAAAAGAATAAGGTATAATCCCATGATCCAATAGAAGATTGACATGTGGCAAGTAAGAGGACCCAAATCTTGACACCTCTCTTCTCCCAAACGGTTTGGGAGGGAAAATTAGAGAGAGAAAAGGAAGGAGAGAAAAGGAAGGGATTTTAGGAGAGAGAGTGTCCAACTCTCTCTAAATTCCTCGGCGATCGACCATCGACCTCTAGCGAGGCATAAAGTCAAGCCTCCCACAAAGAAGAGCTACACGTGGCACCTACAGGAGTTTCCTCAAACTCCGGAGGTGTGGGTTTTCTCCTACTTGATTTAATTCTTGTTTAAGAGCCTTGTTAATGATTTGGATGGTGTGAGGTCGTGAATGGTCGTTTGGCCGGTCCTGAAAATTGGGACTACATGCTAGAAATCTTTGGGACCCATTTTGGACAGTCCCGAACTGATCTCAGGCAGAAAATGGCCCTCGGGTGCTTTACATGTGTGTTAAATTGTGGTCTTGGGTGTTGAGAGGCTAAAAACGGCCATGGATTTCGGTTCCAAAGAAGTGGAACCGAGGTTGATGAGGGGGCTTGTCCATGGACAACCCACGCACTGTCCCAATTTGCGTGTTGGATCGAAAACATCAATGTGAATTTGCTTAAAATGAATGACTTGAATTGTGTGGAAAATAATATGTTAATGCATGGAATTTAATGTGTTAACATGCGGCGAATATAATACAGTGCAGACATTGGAATTAAATTGTTTATTAGCCCATGAGGCGCAATTTTGATGTTATTGCTATGAATAAATAACATGCAGTGGTTAGTAAGTGAATTTCATTAATATATGCATGATTGATACATTGGCATGTATTGTGGCGAAAATGGTATAATGCAGCCTCTATATGCACCTGGCAACCTAAAAACAATAGGTGTGAGGTATGACATGAAAGAAAATAAAAAGGAAAATGGTTGTGGAAAGGAATTCCAAGTGAAAGATTTTCCAAGAATTGCTCTCGAGTCATTCAACAGCTCATGTCGAGGCCCATGACTGCTTTCTGAAAATTACCCAAAGACCACCCTCGAGGGTTGTCCAATAGATTTTATCGAAACTTGCAGTATGTTTTCGAGAACAAAATCTTTATTTTGAAAAACAAGTGTTTTCTCACACTCGCTTAGGCAATGCATAAGTGAGCAAGCTTAGGGCCTCTTCCGAGAGTTGGGAAAGGGTGAGTCACATTCTCATCCATATCATGTGCACATTCGAAAGTAGGACTCGTATGTTTTACTTGAATGTGTTTGGTTGTTATTACATGTGCACTTAGGTGAAGAGTAACCCATGTAGGATAATTCAACTACTGGGCATTGCTCACCCTGTCGAGGGAAAATTATTTCAGGTACCCAAGATTCACCTGGGGATGGGGCGCATCCGATGTGACACCACAAAACCTGGGTGTCTCGTTGACAACCCGTCAACCCTCGGAATACTCGTGGATGTTGAGTAACCCGACACCACTCACGAAAATCGGGCAGAGTCTCTTTTGTACGGGGAGCTCTACCCAAAATATAACATGGCAACCTGTCCCAAATTTTCACAACGACCACACGGGTCCACATATGAATAAAAATGAGTAAAAATGGCCACTTGAACCCATACACCAATACTCATCAAAATTACATCAACTATATACCAATAGTTCAAGAGTTATTACAATACTCTTAACCAAAACATATATCAAAATTTAAAATTCTAATACATGTTATACAAAATGAATACCAAAGCCACAACCCGGCTTTCTTCTAAAATGCGGCCCCTAGTGAGCGTCGTCCCTCCCGTACACCTCAGACCAAATGCTGATCCCCCCGATAGGGTGAGCAATGCCCGCAGGAAAATCTTCTACATGGGTTACTCTCCACCTAAGTGCACATGCAAAGATTCAACATAAACACACACTCAAGGAAATACATGATCCTATTTGAATGTCTACATACCCAATCCCGTGTCTCGAGTCCTCACCGACTCCCTCACGCATGCCTAAGCCAACACGAGAAAAAAATCCTTTTTATTTTCTTTCATGTCGTGCACTCACACCTAATTTTCTTGATTGCCCCGGTGCATATGAAATGCATTATGCCATTCTCAAACCACACATGCCAATATATCATTTACAACAAAATTTACATACATGTCACATGTTATTTAATTCACATCAATAACATCAAAATTAGCTCACTGAGCTAATTACAATTCATTTCCAATGGCTTACACACAATTATATTTTTATATAATTCCACATCATGTTAACACATTTAATTACATGCATTAACATATTAATTCTCACACAATTCCAAGCCATTCATGCTAATATATTTTCATGCATGTATTAACACAATTAATTCTCATAATTCATATTATTCGATTCTCAATCAATAACACCAAAATTAGTTCACATGAGCTAATTAACTAATCAAGCAATTCATTTTGAATCACTCATCACCATAAAAATTCACACCAAAATCAGGTGAACGAAGGAAACCTCTGCCATGTTCATTCACTACACAAGCACCAGAGAGATTCTCCACCTCGGCCAAATGTTTTCAGATTCGAAATTACTAGCTTAAATCAAGCCTTAGAATATCCCTAACCATTTACATGGCTCTTAGCCAAAGAATAACACAAGTAGGAAAAGATCCCTACCTCTTGGAGTTATCGGAACTCCACTAAATCGATGTCTACGCGTAGCCCTCTCCGCGCAGAAACTAGCCTTTTACTTGGTCTCGACAAACCGACGGTCCGACCAGCAGGAAATCTAGAGATAAGGAGCTCTCTCTCTCTAAAAACTGAACCAGCCACTCATTGTCGATTTTGGTCTTCAAAATGAAGAAGATAACTATTGCTCTTTTGTCTTATACACTTAAACTTTTGCAAAATTCCCATCTTGTCCTTAAGTTGTGGATTTTTTGACACATGGCTTAATCTAAGCCATTCATTTCCATCCTCTCACTAATCATTCAACATGTGTCACATGAGTACATGTAGTAGGTGACTTTTGTTACATCATATGTCTCTCACGAGCCGTTTTAAGGCACCCGAAACCCGGTGTCTCAAAAAATGTTAAATTCCAACTATCTCGGATGTGACGCCCCAAAACCAGGGTGTCTCGTTGACAACCCGTCAACCCGCGGAATATTCATGAATGTCGGGTAACCCGACACCACTCATGAAAATCGGGCAAAGTCTCCTTTGTACGAGGAGCTCTACCAAAGATACAACCTGTCCCAATCACATGGCAACCTGTCCCAATATTTTACAAAGACCACACCGGGTCCATATGCAATTAAAATGAGTAAAAATGGCCACTTGGGCCCAAACATCAATACTCATCAAAATACATCAACTATATACCAATAGTTCAAGAGTTAATAAATCACTCTTAATTCAAACATATATTAAGATTTACAATTTTAATACATGTTATACAAAATGAAAATGCCAAAGCCACAATCCGGCTTTCTTCTAAACACGGCCTCTAGTGAGCGTCGTCCTCCTGTACACTCCCTATACCTGAAATAGTGATCCCTCGACAGGGTGAGCAATGCCTAGTAGTGATAATTTCCTGCATGGGTTACTCTCCACCTAAGTCCACATGTCATGGAAAACAATCACACTCAAGCACATACATGATCCTACTTGAATGTCTACATGCCCAAAACCCATGTCTCGAGTCTCAATCGAATTTCACACATGCCTAAGCCAAATGCGAGTAAAATACGCTTTCAAAACAAAGCTTTTTGTTCGAAAAACTTACTACCGGAAGCCTTGTGAAATATATTGGACAACCCTCCGAGGCGAATTTGTTGGATAACCCTCCGAAACAATTCATAGGGCCCTCCAACGTGAATTGTTGGACAATCTCCCAACACAATTCTCCGAAAAATCTTCCGTCGAAATTCCTTTCACAAACATTTTTCCTTTTTATTTTCTTTCATGTCATGCACTCACTCCTAATATTCTAGGATGCTCCAGTGCATATGGAATGCATTATGCCAATCCCAACAACTCATGCTAAAATATAAAACATGTATACATTAACATAAATAATTCACACAAATCATGTTATTAAATTGACATCAATAACACCAAAATTAGCTCACATGGGCTAATTAACAAATACAAGCAATTCATTTTGAATCACTCAACAACACAAAAATCACACCAAAATCACGTGAAATTGTTGAAACTCCTGGGTTATAATCTGCTCACGGCCACACACCAGGGTACCCTCACCGGGTTAAAGTTTGAGACTAGATAACACGGCCTTCTAGGCCTCAACAAATCCTCATCCATAAAATGGTCCTTAGCTAAAGAATAAACCAAGTACGAAAAGATCCCTACCTCTTGTAGTTTTCGGAACTCCACCAAATCTAAGTGTCCACACGAGCTCCTCGCTACAGAACAACTTTACTTTGCTCCGCAGAACCGACGGTCCAAACGGGCAGTGAAATCTGGGGGAGAGAAGTAGCTCTCTCTCTCTCTCTAAAACCTCAAAATCCTAACTCACTGCCAATTTTTACTCTCCTGCATGTTTTTGGCTTTCCAATGGAGGAGATGACTATTCCCATGTTTTTCTTTATCCAATTAAACTTTTCATTAATTCTCATCTTGTCCCTTTTTAAGTGACTTTTGACACAAGGTTTAATCTAAGTCATTCATCTCCACCCTCTCACTAATCATGCAACATGTATCACATGGGTACATGTAGTAAGTGACTTTTTTCACATCACATGTCTTTCATTAGTCGCTTTACTCAAGACCGACACCCTAAGTGCTCCTCGAAAAACGTGAAATTAACTGTCTCATAATCTAAACGTGAAACTCGACGTGGTAGCTAGGCTCGTGAGACAATTCCCCGTGAAGTCCGCTTTGTCATTTGATACTAAAAAAATTTCAGTTTTGACCGAAATTACTGCTTTACCCTTTTCAAAATAATATTCGAATTTTCCTGTGTTTTAGCATTCTCCTCCTTAAAGGAAATCTCGTCCCGAAATTCGACAACGATAACAACTCACATGCATATGCAACAGGCCATACTTCATGCTGCATGTAAACTAGTCATTTAAGTATTAAACGTGACAAACCACGTACCTTCATCCCTAAACAAGAAGTGATAGGTGGGCCTCGTATCGTGTCCCCGCACCCCACGCTGACTCCTCCACTCCACAATGTCGCCATAGCACCCTCACTAGCCTCACCCGCCTTACGGGTCACAAAAACCTCGATCCCGCTTTATCCATACGCACACCGGAATCCTCTCCTCGAAGGTCCCATCCGTGTCAACCTCAATCTCTCCCCAATTCACTACATGAGCTAGATCTGGAGTATACCTTCAGAGCATGGAGACGTGAAATACCACGGACACTCACATGCGCGTCACATAGTCCAACCTAAGACAAGCATAAAGGTTTACCCTCTCGGAAAGTTCTGAGGGCCTAATGAACCCTACGATATTTCCTCGTCACAACCTCCACCTCACTTCTGTGCATCACCTTCAAGAAGACGTGATCTCCAACCTAACTCTAAGCGGTCGACGTCGCACATCGCATAACTCTCTACGGCCTGAGCCATGAGAAGACGCTGGCCGCATCGCTCGCTCTCTCAAAGGTGTCTCTAACGATCAAGACCGCTGATGGAGTCTTCCCACCCCTATCCAACATATCGACGATCCGCACGGCCTCCCATACAGTACGCCTCATACTATACACTGTATACTCTTCGCCCGATAACTATTGTTATAGGCGTAATTCCACTAAGGGCAAATGCTCTTCCCAGCCTACCCTTATGATCCAGACGATGCCTCGCAGCGATAAGTCCCTACTCACCTATATGGTCCTCTCTAATCGACCATCCGTCTGCGGTGGCTGTACTCATGGTCGGGCCATGAACATAAATTTCTTTTCGAAACTCCTTCCAAAAGTGCACCGCAAACCTCGTCCCTATCCGACACTATGGATACCGTACTCCATGTAGCCGAACGACCAATGTACAACCTGGGCAGACCCTCCAATGTGAAGGTCATCCGCACGGCTAGAAAATTCGTCGACTTCGTGAGCCGGTCCACTATCACCCATAAATACCGCACTACGCCCCTAGGTGTCCGTGGCAAGTGGGTCACAAAATCCATCGTGACGTGCTCCCACTTCCACTCAACCACCTCCAATGGCTGAAGTTGCCCTGCTGGTTTCTAGTGCTCAACCTTAACCTGTTGACACGTGAGGCATCGTCGAAACAAAGTCCCCTACGTGTCTCTTCATTCCGGGCCTCCAAAGAGTACCGAATGCACGGCTAAGATCCCGTACATCTTCGTACAATTGATGCACGATTAAATCGAGAGTTGAAACTCCCCGAGAATCTCTCAAATTCCACTAACTCGGGGAACCACTTCACCATTCAATTATACCAAGACTACCATCTCGGAATGGCCCAACCCTCGCTCACTCCGTACCTGACAGACCTCGGCCCCCGATGGACACTATCTCGCGGGCCCCGTCCCGGACTCGATCACTCTACTACCGCAGACGGTGTAGCTAATAAACTCCCAACGTATTCTCGAAGTCCGCCACGGCATCGTAGCCCAAATTGTCCTTACGCCTCGAGCATGCGCTCTACTCCTTGAGCTATACTTAGCCACGCCTCCCGCGACTTCCGACCGAGTGCATTAAAGCCACTACATTTTCTCTTACCAGATGGTAATGCAACATGTCATAACTTTCTAGGAACTCCATCCATCTCGCTTGCCTCATATTAAGGTCCCGCCGCTGCAAAATATACTTCTTCTTAGACTTTATGGTCCGAAAATACCTTGAACTCCTCGCCATATGCTGGCGCCTAAATCTTCAAGGCGAAGACTACGGTCGCTAACCTTACGTCGTGTGGGGTAATTCCCCGCCTCATGATTCTTCAACCGAAGGGAACCATGTTACTACCCCCTGGATTACATCAAACACATCCCGCCCGGCACTCGGCGCACGCAATACACTATGTACCCCTCGTCCCGTCCGACTATCAAGATACAGGAGCCGGCAAGCCTCCTCTTCAACTCCCGGAATGCCTCCTCGCACTGGTCATCTAAATCAAACTTAACTCTCCTTCCGGTCAATCTCACATAGTGCCACTAATCGCAGAAATCCCTCAAGAATCTCCCGTAGCATCTAACCAATCCCAAGAAACCACGTATCTCAAAGACTCGACTCGCCTCTCCCAACCGTCACGCCTACCTCCTCTCGTCCACTAACACGCCCGAGGCCGACACCACGTGTCCCAAAATCTCACCCTCGCAGCCAAAACTCGCACTTACCGAATCCTCGCGTGATAGCTTATGGTTTCTCAAAGAATCAGAAACGATCCCAAGGATCCTCATGCTCCCACTGACCGAGCATCAAAAATGTCATCCACAAAGACTACGATAACCGATCTAGATAGGGCTGGAATACCCTATGATGAGATCCATGAACGCCGGCGCATTCGCCAATCCAAAGTGGCATCACCAGAAACTCAAAGTGCCCATAACGCGTCCTAAATCGCCAGTCTTGCTGATATCCTGTCTCCCTAACCCTCAGCCGATGGTAACCAGTGCGAAGGTCTATTTTGGAGTAAACTCACGCTCTTCTCAACTAATCAAACAAATCGTCAATCCTCGGCAATGGGTACTTATTCTTGACCGTAACCCTGTTTAATTGCCTATAGTCAATGCACAATCGAAGGGTCTTGTCCTTCTTCTTCGTGAACAGAACCGAAGCGCCCCATGGTGAAGTGCTCGGTCTAATGAACCCTCATTCAAAGAGTCTCCCGTGGCCGGACTCGAGTTCCCGTAACTCAATCAGGCTATCCTATGCAGTCATAGAGATGGGGCGAAGTACTAGGTGTAACTCGATAATCGTCTACAACCCTTCCTGCGGAGGCAATCCCAGAGCTTATCCGGAAAACATCCCCACTGCGCACTACTGAGGGCAGATCTAAAGTCCTAGCCTCACCCTCGTCCTCCAAGGTAAGGCTTGCTAGCTAACCCGCCAAATGTCCCTGACACCTGGACTCATACACTGTCTAGGGCAAAATATCATGCTTGTCCCCCTGAAATACAACACGAGTACCGTCCTGCGTGTAGGTGGTAACCCTCCTACGCTCATAATCAATGACAACTCTGTAAGCTGTCAGGCAATCCATCCCCAGGATGACATCAAACTCTCGCATGTCCTTGACCATCGGTCCACACTATGAGTAGAATCTCCCAGGACTTAACTCGCAACCACGACATATCATCCCTATCCTCGCCCTAATCCCTAGGGGAGAACTCACATGCAAGGGCTCCTCCAAGGCCTCAACCTTTAAGCCCAACTCTATCACAACTGATGCAGCATCACTAAGGTGTAAACACAGCCTCGAGACACTATTCACACACCAAAAAAATTTCACACACCACATCAATGCATTTATAGTAAATGCAATATAAATATCCCATATATTAAATCACACACAAGAAAAATTTTAAAATTTTTGTACTCTTTTTTGTTTACAGTGTCCATGAATAGTGTTCCAAACAATGACTATAAACAGTGCACTTAGTCAAAAATAGGTTGGGTGCAATAAGGCGCGACACCTAGAATCCTGTGCCGCATCGCGCGGGCTGAGTGCTAAGGTCTGTGGTATGTTGTCACACACAAGCAGTTGGTCTTGTGGGCATGCGCTGCTGCTCTTGAAGGTTTTCAGTCGGCGCAAACCGGCCTCTGCTCCGGGTCGCGGACACCAAGGCTGGGGGTCGCAACTCCTCCTTTCCTCGGCCAAGTCCTGTGCCAGTCTCGACGTCCCGCCAAAAGTGTCACGACCTTCGACGACTGTTTCGTCGCATTGTCACCCTATGTCGCGACCTCCCTTCCATCCCAACAAAGACAAACCAGGTCGCGACCTCAAACTTCCAACAAAGCCGTCGTGGACTCAAACGGTGGTCGCAATCCCAATGGCTGTCTCCTCCCCGCGACGCCTGCACAGTCGCGAGCCTGAGCCCAGATCGCGACCTGCTGCCCTCAAGGCTTCCAACCCGGCCGTTAACCTAAAATCCGTGTCGCAACTCTCAAGATTGTCCGTTGCGATTTCAAATTAAAGTCGCGACCTAGGACCCAAAACAGTCGCGCGCTGGCCGGGCGCCCGTCGGGTCACGACCCCAAACCTAGGCTCCGGGACCCAAATTTCTAGAAATTGGCAAGAGCCATTCCAGCCCGCCTGCACAAAAAAAAAAAAAAAAAAAAATCATTTAATTCTGGACTATTTGCCCAAAATTTCTCAACCTTCTAAGGTTTTAATTTCTCCTATACTACTTACCAAGCATACAAATCACACCACACAATCACACATCAATCATCAAATGCACAAAGGAATATGCATGATCTTAACCCATGCTCCATCAAGTTCTAGCTATTCGTGATACCTAAGCCTCGATACCGCTTCGTGACGCCCCCAAAACCGGGTGTCTCATTGACAACCCAATAACTCCGCGAATATTCGTGGGCTGCCTGCAACCAAACACCACTATGAAAATCTGCGCAAAGTCTCCTCAGACGGAGCTCTACCCAAGATACAACCTGTCCCAATATTTTACAAAGACCACACCGGGTCCATATACAATTAAAATGAGTAAAAATGGTCACTTTGGCCCAAACATCAATACTCATCAAAATACATCAACTATATACCAATAGTTCAAGAGTTAATAAATCACTCTTAATTCAAACATATATTAAGATTTACAATTTTAATACATGTTATACAAAAATGAAAATGCCAAAGCCACAATCCGCTCTTCTAAACGCGGCCTCTAGTGAGCGCCGTCCTCCGTACACTCCCTATACCTGAAATAGTGATCCCTCGACAGGGTGAGCAATGCCTAGTAGTGATAATTTCCTACATGGGTTACTCCCCACCTAAGTGCACATGTCAAGGCAAACAATCACACTCAAGCAAATACATGATCCTACTTGAATGTCTACATGCCCAAAACCCATGTCTCGAGACCTCACCGACTCCCTCACACTTGCCTAAGCCAAATGTGAGTAAAAATACAATTTTCAAAATAAAAGTTTTTTGTTCTCGAAAACTTACTACCGAGTTTCGGTAAATATATTGGACAACCCTCCGAGGCGAATCTGTTTGATAACCCTTCGAAACAATTCATAGGGCCCTCCGACGTGAATTGTTGGACAATCTCCCAACACAATTCTCCGGAAAATCTTCCATCGAAATTCCTTTCTCAAACATTTTTCCTTTTTATTTTCTTTCATGTCATGCACTCACTCCTAATATTCTAGGATGCCCCAGTGCATATGGAATGCATTATGTCAATCCCAACAACTCATGCTAATATATAGAACATGTATATATTAACATAATTAATTCACACAAATCATGTTATTAAATTGACATCAATAACACCAAAATTAGCTCATATGGGCTAATTAAATACAAGCACCATTTTGAATCACTCAACAACACAAAAAATCACACCAGTAACTCGCCACTGAAACCCCAGTTGGCACCGCTCACGGCCACACACCAAGGATTTCTTCAATTCTGGCTCAAAGCTTTGAGACGATAACATGGCCTTCTACTTCAACAAATCTTCATCCATAAATGGCCCTACCAAAGAATAAATCAAGATTTAAAAGACCTTACCTTTGGAGTTGTCAACTCCATCAAATCGGTGTCCACGCTGCAGCTCCTCACAGAACGCTTTATTTCTCTTATCCGCCGAGAACCGACGGTCCGAACGAAGGGAAATCTAGAGAGAAGTAGCTCTATCTCTCTCTAAAACCTCAAAATCCTAACTCACTACCAATTTTTGCTCTCCTGTACGTTTTTGGCTTTCCAATGGAGAAGATAACTATTCCCATTTTTGTTTTTATCCAATTGAACTTTTCATTAATTCTCATCTTGTCCCTTTTTAAGTGACTTTTGACACATGGCTTAATCTAAGCCATTGATCTCCACCCCCTCACTAATCATGCAACATGTGTCACATGGGTACATGTAGTAGGTGACTTTTGTCACATCACATATCTCTTATTAAGCTGCTTTTACTCAAGACCTTAACACCCGCGCCTGAACCCGGGTAAATTCGACTCCGTCTCGAAATTCCGACACAGAATAGATTCAGAAGACGATTTCGCAAGACGATTCCAACAGTGAAATCCATTTCATCATCCGAGATCTATAAAAATTTCGGATTTTGACCGAAATTACTATTTTACCATTTTTCAGAAAATTCAAATTTTCCTGGGTTTTACATCGGAATTCGATGAAATTCAACGTGGTAATTTATAGGATTTCGCGAGACGATTCCAATGGTGAAGTCCGGCTTCATCATCCAATATTTAGAAAAAATTTCGTATTAATTTAAATTACCATTTTACCTTTTTCGTAAAATTCGAATTTTTCAGTGCTTTACATCCGAGGTCTTAGAGACTAAGAAAATGGTCATATATGACCTTGTTGTATTTTGTAAAAATCTCAGGTAAAAGACCCAATTCTTGATAATTGTAATTAATTTTGTATAAAAATATACATTGGTGGAGTTATTATGCATTGGCCAATGTGGCCATTTTACTCATATGGGTCTCCATGATATGAGACACATATTCCGCAGTTTACGCGGCCAACGGGACCTCGTGAATTGGGGCCACACATTGCATATAATATTAATTTGTTCCCAAGCAAAACATGAATTATTTTTTTATTGTTGCAAAATTGCAAATATGAAAAGAAAAAATATAAGTTTAGATATGTCAATTAGATGGAATTCTACTTATAATCTTTTATAAAATATTACAAAATATAAAAAGGTAGTACAATTATACGAAATGCAACTATCTAATAATAATTGTGATGTAGATGTTGGTGTATTAAATGATTGTGATTGGCACATTGCGGACCTTCTACAAGATCTTTTTGAAATTTTTGATGCCTCAACAAATATTTTCAGACCGCCAGACATCCAACTTCGCCGATTTGGGTCATTACACATGCAAATAACTAGTATTTACATGGTACTACAAAATTATTTAAGTTATGAAATTTTAATGATACAATTTTTGCAATGATAGAAAAAGATTAAAAAATATTGGGGAGAAATACCTTTGATTTATTATATTGGTTTAATTGTGGACCTTAGATTAAAATTTGATGCTCTAGATGAATGGTTACAAGTTATTTACAATGAAGATCAGATAAAAATTTAAGAAATTAAAAATGAAGTAAATTCGTTATTATATATTTTATATAATATTTATAAAGAAAAAAATGGAAATGATATTATTTGATAAAAATCATCATCCACAACAAGCTCCTTATCTTTTATAAAAGCCCTTAGAAATGTTTAAAGTAGAAAATGCAACAACTAGTTCTCCAAATAATACAATCGATAGATGTATATCTTAGTGTAGAAACAATTTCATTTGAAGACAATGAAGATTTGAAATTTTAGAATGGCGAAAAAAATAACAAAACAAAATACCCCTCGTGGTTATCTATTATTGCATCGTGATGTATTAACCGTGCTCTATGAGTACGCATCGCCGCTTTAGTGCATTAAGAGTTTCATAAGAAAAATACGTAATTTGTCACTAAGTAATCAAGCAATAGTATGTTTAAAATATTGAAATTTAGTGGACAAGAAATTGCACGATCATGTTCGAGAAGCTGCACTAGTGACTAATACAGAGAACTTAAATTTATCAAAACATGAATGGATTCATGATAATTCCCCGTCACTAGAAAATAGTGATTAAAATTATAAAATATTTCGTTAAATGTATATTGTATTTTTATTTTCTTATGGTTGAAAAGTACAAATGATTGACAAATAAGTAGGTGTCAACCTAGTTGGGATGTACTTATTTTATAGTGATGTAAACTTTTCATATGTTTTCAAATGTAATTATATTCGATGAATACAAATTTTAAATGAAGTAATTTTTATTTTGAATTGTTTTTAATCTTACTTTTTATTTTTTATTTAACTTTTAAATACAATTTAAATAAAAAACCTAACTACTTAAGTGGGAGGGGTCAGTTTTTAGCGGGGTTCTTGATGGGCCAAGGTGACAGCTCTAATCTGCTTTTTAGGCGAGCCAATAAGCCCATGAATCGGGCCGGCCCGTCGGGCCAAGTCGGGCCTAAAATCAAGCTTACAGTCTGACCCTTCTTAAAACAGGCTTGGACTGGGCTTTAACCCGTCAAATCGAAAGCAGACCTAAGGTGGCCCCGACCACAAGCTTCAAGATCCCTAATTTTTTTGTTCAAAATTTTCAAATAAATTGAAATCAAGCGCTTTAAACTTTTTACTACATAAATATACCTCGTACGAAATCATTATTGAGAGTACAAAAGATGATGAATTGATGTCAGTCAATCACGTGCTCCCATATGAAGAAGGGGGTCCTCACATGGGTTTTTATTTATTGACAATCATTTGAATTTTTCAATAATTGTTGAATTATTGTTGGTTCACTTTAATAAACAGTAGGTAAATAAATAATAAAAAAAACACAAAACTGGTGGTCAAGCGAACGATTTGTCTGATTATGGATATCCAGTGCCATGGATATGATATTAAAAACAAGAAAACTCAAACATGGCATTCCAAAAAAAATCCATTCGTCTACCCAAACATCATCTTGAATCTCCTTCATTCTTCTAACATCCAAAAATGGTGTCTATGGTTTTTTTCTGGAACCCCATGATGTCCTTTATTTTCACAATTTCTGCTATATAGCCCTTGTTTTTATAATAAAAATCTTAGTGAGGAAATCAACAGGAAAGAAGAGGAGGTACCAACTGATCACAGACAATATCAACCCGATAGTGGTTTAAAAGTAGCGTATGGCTCACCCCCCAAAACCCGAGAAGGTGGATTAAAAGGAGACTTATAAGGCACCCAAAGAAACAGCCTGGGCCTCTCGACGTAGGCCCAAAACGGGAGCCCAATTCATCCCTCCCAAGGGCCGATAACGCGAAAAGCCCAAAGAGCTCATATCCTATAAACCGAATCGAATCACCACCAATAAGGGAAGTATAATAATTCTCAATAACTGCTTTCTAATTATCTCTTATTAATCTGACAGCGATAAGGAAAGAAAATCCCTCATCCAATAAGAGAGAGTCTGTATCACCATCAAATTGGGAAAGTCACCCACTATAAATACCAGGTCACCCCATCGGTGAAAGGTACGCACAAAACTTCATTCCCTAAGCAGTCGACCTTCTCTTCCATCGAAAAGAACCGGGCTAGCCCCCGCCGATTCTTTTTGTTTCTTGTTTTTGCAGAGGAACCCGATATCCGTGAGTCGGGCCGGACTCGGCCAAGAAATCCAAAGACGCTCCGTACCCCAATTCGCGATTGAAAAAGCATCAATGGGCCAAGGCCGCTCTATGGGAACTACAGCCTTTACAACAAAGTTGATCTCATTAATCGATGGTATCAACTCATTACAATCGTGAGCTACGCGCCTAATCCCCCTAAGAATGCAAGACCAACAAGGCAATGTAGATAGCCGACCTCCTGTAGGCGCAGTGGAAACTATACACGATAACACAAACGAGATGGAGGCACTCCGTCTCACCAACCAACGCTTGATAAGGGAATTAGAGCAACTCACCATACAGATGCAACGCCCGCAGGACTTGCGACATGCCCAAGAAGGCCACAATACCACCCTTCAGGAAGAACAACCATTACCTTACCTCTCCTCAAGAGGCGAACAGAAGCATAATCTGCTTCGAGCTGTGGACACGAGCCTTACTTACTCCCCCGTAGGAGCGCAATAAGCAATACTGGGAACATCGGAAACGATGAGCCAACTCCTCATCAGCAAGGAATAGGGGAGCGATCATGGGAGCAGAGGTTCAAGGGCATCCAAAAGGAGCTCAGCCACATGAAGGAAGCCGTAAAGGGCCAAAAGCTCCGCACTTTATGGGACACCTTGGTGCAAAGAGGGAACCGAAACCCCCGCTCACACCCGAGGTGCCATTTCCTTCCAACAAAGTTCAGGATGCCGTAAATAGAAGCGTTCGATGGAACGAAGGATCCCGTTGACCATCTTAATACTTATAAGAACCAGATGGAGCTGCATAGATATCAAGATTCAGATGATGCGTAGCCTTCGCTATCACGCCGTGCGCCCGAAGACGTCTGAGTTTCACTGTGCTCCCACCATTGTCAATCTCTTAATTTAGAGAGCTCTCTGTCGCATTCGTCTCCCACTTCATTGGAGTCAGGACATACAGGAAGCCGAGTTATCACTTGTTATCCATAAAGCAAAGCCCACAAGAAAGCCTGAGGCCTTATGTCCAGAGGTTCAACGCGCCAGTCAAGCAAAGTAGATGTTCCGTGACGTAGTTCGCTATCACCGCATTCATCACAAGGAGTACAAATTTCAAAAGACTTTAATGTTTTCCATCTCAACGACCCCCGGTGTGCAAGCATGGCTGAGGTGCTCACTAAAGCAGAGAAGTACATTAATGGCGAAGAAGCCCTCATATCCAAGAGAGGAAGCTCTTCAACCCACAAGGAGAAGAGCAGAACTGACAAGAAACGGGAGCAAAGCCCTAGGAGACAAGGAGACCAAGAGAGATTCCCAAGAAAGGACAGAGAACGATCCCCGAAAAGGCGAGGGAGTGTCAGAGACCGCCTGGGACCACCTCGGCCCGAGCTAATGGCCAAAGAAGATTCACCTCTAGCTTCACCCCTAACAACACAAGAATACGTGTCTTGCACGAGGTACAACATGAAAAATTTCTGAGATGGCCATCCCAGATGAGGTCGGACCCAACCAAAAGAGATAACACCAGATACTGTGAGTTCCATAGGGACCACTGGCATCGAATCCGGGACACGGTACATACTCTCAAAAGCAAGAAATAGAATACTTGATTCGACGGGGGTATCTTCGCCGCTACATAGCCCCTGAAGGTCAGGATCAGGCGTAGCCACCACCACCACCTCGGCAGCCAACCCCAACTCAACACCATCAGCCCTTGGGGGAAATCCATGTGATCTCGAGGATTTGATGTGGAGGTGGGGAGTCCAAATTACCAGAAGGTCCATTTGCGTAGTATCGGGGCTCGAGAGGTCTCTGAAGTGCGCGTGTCCAACCCCCCTCAACCGAACACCGCCATAACCTTCCTGGATTCGCACCAGAAGGATGTCAACACCCCCACGACGACCTGCGATAAGGGGCGCTTATGGCTAACAAAACAATCCACCGGTCCCGTCGACAATGAGAGCTAAATCAATTTCAATCTGCATCTTTTGATTAAGATGGCATCGAAGGGGAGTCGGAACCAATAACACCCACCGGGATTCTCCGAGAAAAGTGCTACCTTCAGCTAATACAGCCATGGCTCACTTTGGGAGACCCCCATGCCGTGCAACAACAAGAAGATTTCTCATAGTAGATGCCCCCGCCTTATAAACGTGTTATCGACGTGCCCTCTCAACGTCATAAAGGTCATCCTTCGCTTATCACATGGCGACTCTGCCCTCACCACAAACATGAGTAGGAATGGTCTCGAGGAGCATCTCAACGCTGGGCCAAGGAATGTTACTTGGCATCAATGAAGCAAAAGGCGGTCGACAACATATATGTGGACGAACTCGACATGCGAGACGAGGTGAACACTCGACCTGAGCCCTCGAAAGAGCTGGAGCTTATACAGCTGGACGATCACCCTGAACATCTCGCCTACGTTAGTTCCAAGCTAGCGGAAGACCTTAGAAGCCTCCTTATCCGCTTCTTAAAATAGAACAAGGATGTTTCTGCGTGGAAGCAGGAGGACATGGGAGGGATTGACCCTCAATAATCACTACGATCGAGAGTCACCCATCCTTCAAACCTAAGTATAAAAAAGAAGTTAGTTTCGCTCTCCCGTAAAGATAGCGACAATGAGGAGGTTTGGCGTGTCCGTGAGTTAAAATGACTCAGCGATGTTAGAACATCCTTCGAATCATTGGTCATACCAGACCATCAAAAAGCGAATGGCAAATGGCGACTCTGCATCGATTTCACTGACGTCAACCGAGCATGCCTAAAAGACAACTTCCCTCTACCTCGGATCGACCTCATAGTAGACACCACAGCCGGCCATGAACTCCTCAGCTTCATAGATGCTTTCTCCGGCTACAACCAAATCAGCATGGATTCCGACAACCAAGAGAAGACCTCATTCATCACTGGGCAAGGGACCTATTGCTATCGGGTAATGCCTTTTGGACTAAAAAACGCAGGAGCTACCTACCAGAGGTTGGTGAACAGGATGTTCCTAAACAAATAGGGACATCTATGGAGGTATATATAGACAACATGTTAGTAAAATCAACTACGACCGAGCCCATAGCTCATTCGCCGAGGCATTTTATCCTAAAAAGTACGCATGAATTTGAATCCAAATTAAATGCACTGAGTCTCGCTGGAAAATTCTTGGGTTTTATAGTCAACAACCGAGGAATAAAGGCAAACCCATACAAGATAAAAGTTGTGCTCGATATGCCGCCGCCATCAAACATAAAAGAAGTCCAACGCCATCGGGGAAGAATAGCCACGCTTGTCGCTTTTGCGGTCCAAGGCCGCGATAAGTGCCAGCCTTCTTCCAGTTCTAAAAAGCTTTCCAATGGGATGACCAAGAATCACTCACTAACGCAAAACTTATCCGAGCCTCCCCCATTCCGTAAGCCCTCCGAGGGAGAGCTCCTTACTCTGTACCTGGTCGTTTCAGATTTCTCAACCAACGCCGTCCCGGGTCATAAAGACAGAGTGCGCCAGCCCAGCTTACTATTGCAATGAAGCCCGAGGTGAGGTGTGAAAGATATCCAAAGATGGAGAAATTAATCCTGACATTGGTAACCGCAGCCAGAAAACTCTTACCTTACTTCCAAGCTCATACCATCGAAATCTCACCGTAATATCCAATGAGGGCTACACAAACCGTAGACCTCAAAGATCGATGAAGGGCCATGAGCTTCGAGCGAGTTCGACATCAAATACAAACCGAAAAACAACAATAAAGGGCATAATTGCAAACTCGTCATGGAATTCACCTCAAATGTAGCTCACGGCTACTCAACCGACGTCCGACCTCCCTATTCGAGGTTATCCCTGGGATGGGGTCGCCAATGCTCAAGTGGAGCGGTGCCGGTCTAATTTTTGACCTCTCCGCACTGACAGATATTGAGTACGCGCTTAAGATTCATGGGTTCCGAGCCCCAATGGTAATTGGTAGCTCAGTATGAGTCACATAGCCGGGTTAACCTCCATTCCATGGAAGTTGATCAACTAGAGGTATGCAGCGACTCCCAGCTGGTAGTAAAACAAATAGAAGACTCCTACGAAGCTAGAGGTGATTAAGAAGGTGCGAGAATTACTTAAGAAGTTCGTATAAGTTCAAATCAAACACATACCGAGAGCAGAAAATTCGCGAGCAGATGCCCTAGAAAAACTGGCAACAGCTTCCCAAGAAGACTCAATAGATCGACACTAGCACCTCTCGTAACCTCCTCGTAGACTCCCAACAATGAAGAGATCTCTCCTGTCATGTCCGAGCCGAGCTAGATGGACCCCATTCTGGGACTACTTAATAGAAGGACATCACAAACGACCCGGCAGGCATCTAAGCTAGGTCGAGGTCCGCTGTCTCACTATTCATCGGGGAGCCCTTTATAAGTGAGGTTTTTTCACACCCATCCTCAAGTGCATTGGGTAAAGTGGAAGACGCTTCGCACCACGTGCTGAGGGAAGTACATGAAGGCGTATGTGGAAATCACATCAGAGCTCGGGCATTGGCGGGAAAAGTCTTGAGGCAAGGGTACTATTGGCCCACAATGCTCAGAGATGCAACAGAGCTTGTCAAAAAGTGTAAAGTTTGTCAGAAGCACACCAAAATCTCTCATCTCCCATTCGAGCCACTAACGTTAATTACAAGCCCCTGGCCTTTTCAGCAATGGGGGTTAGACATATTGGGACCCCTGCCCATTAGAAGGGGCTAATGCAAATTTATCGTCGTAACTGTGACGACCCAAAACCGGGGTGTCCGTTGACAACCCGTCAACCCACGGGATACCTGTGTCTCATATCATGAGACTCATAAACTAGTGAAAATGGCCACATTGGCCCATACATCCATACTCACAAAAATGTATATTTTATACAAAAAGGAGTTAATTTATAATTGTATTTAATTTCAATTTACAAAAAAAAAAAAAAACTGGATCGTCTTTCCAGAATTTACAAAATTACATAAATAAGGCCGCACATTTCGCTCTATTTGCCCCAAATGTGCGTCCCATAATCTCTACCCTAAGGAGCGTCGTCTAATTGCACTTGTCCCATACCCGAGAAGCGGATCCCACGATCAGGTGAGCAACGCCCAAGAAGGGAATTTTCCTACACTGGCATTACCTCACCTAAGTGCACATGCAACGATCCAACATAAACACATTCAAGCAAAACATATATGATCCTACCTGAATGTCTACATGATATGGATGAGAATGCGACTCACCCTTTCCCACTTCTCGAGCCCTCACTGACTCCCTCACGCATGCCTAAGCCAAATGTGAGAAAAACATAGTTTTCGAAACAAAAGCTTTACTAAAGCATCGTGACCGAAGCTCGCAAATATATTGGACTACCCTTCGAGGCGAATTTCGCCGATCATTTTTCGAACAATAGCGGTCAGCCTCTCGAGATGAATTGACGGACAAACTCCGCGCACTCTTCCAAAATCTTCCTCAAATTCCTTCACAAACGCTGCTTTTGCTTTATTTCCATGTCATGTACTTACCCTAATATTCTGGGGTGCCCCGCTGCATATGAAATGCATTATGCCATTTTCATAACACATGCTAACATATCTCAATCATGAGATGTTAACAAAATTAACTCACATGCATCATGTCATTCAATTCATAACAGTGACATCTAAAATTAGCTCACATGGGCTAATAACAATCCAATTCCAATGGCTTACCCAAAATTATATTTTTATATAATTCAACATCATGTTAATACATCATACAATATACATTAACATGTCATACTCACACTGCATGTTATTCCTACAAGCGATAACACACAACAAGGTCACAATCTGACCCATCCAACAGGGTACCCACGGCCCCTTCACAATCATGAACCAGTTTGGTTCCAATCATCCATACAACTTCAAACAACCATAAAACCTAGAAACTTTCAGTTCCCGGTTCAAACTGTCCCTACATACAACAACCTACAACAGTCTACAACATGCCATGCAATGGTCATGTTAAAACCCAGCTATTCACTTTGATACAACCAAGCAACCTGCACACCCAATGCAAAACATCAATTACAGCAAGGTTATGATCACCCACTGCCCTCCAAAAGCACCTATCTGGAATCTTGACTCAATGAGCTTTCCATAGAGTCTAAGAACACCGACCGAACCAGACAGTGTAAAGAAGTTATGACCTTCCGGGGTCGAGGTTCACATTACGACTGTAGGCGCACTTTACCAGCTAGCCTACCTTACCTACCCGAACGCCCCTTTCTGGCCAGCTCCGTCACCCACTGCCCTCTAAAGGCATCCGGATGGAAGCTTGACTCAATGTGCTTTCCATGAAGTCCAAGAACACTCGAATCGGAATTCGGACGAAGAAGTTATGACTTTCCGAAGTTGGAGGTCACACATGACTAGGTCGCCTTTACCCGACAGCCCAACCCCACTTCGCCCGAACGCCCCTTTCTGGCCGGCTCATACACCCTCTACCCCCAAAAGAATCCGGCTGGAAACTTGACTCAATGGGATTTCCATGAAGTCCAAGAACACCCGAATCGGAATTCGGATGAAGAAGTTATGACCTTCCGAAGTTGGAGGTCACACATGACTAGGCTGCCTTACCCGGATAGCCAACCTTACTTGCCCGAATGCCCCTTTCCGGCCGGCTCCAACACCCTATGCCCTCCAAAGGCATCCAGATGGAAAATTGACTCAATGGGCTTTCCATGAAGTCCAAGAATACCCAAATCGAACTGACGGCAGCTATGATCTTCCGAAGTTTGAGGTCACACACGACCAGCCGCCTTCTTACCCGGGACAGCCAACCCATTTTTGCCCGAACGACTTTTTCCAAACTCGGCTCCTGGAACCCTACCCTCCCAAAGGAACCCGGGATGGAAACTTGACTCAATGGGCTTTCCATGAAGTCCAAGAACATCCAAATCGGAATCCGGACAAAGAAGTTATGACCTTCCGAAGTTGAAGGTCACACATGACTAGGCTGCCTTACCCGGACAGCCTACCTTACTTTCCCGAACGCCCCTTTCCGGCCGGCTCCAACACCCACTGCCCTCAAAAGGCATCCAGCTGGAAACTTGACTCAATGGGCTTTCCATAGAGTCCAAGAACACCCGAATCGGAGTCTCGGGATCGAAGGCTAGCGACCTCCAAGCCTCGGAGCACGGTGATCCCACGACGGCAAAACCCATCCGGTGAACCCATCCTGCACAAACCCATCCTGGTGAACCCAGCCGGCACCCAGCCTGGTGAACCCATCTGGGCAGACCCAGTTGGGGTAACCTGTGAAGCCCCAAACCCGGGGTGTCCATTGACTACCTGTCAACCTAAGGAAATCTATACGTCTCGTATCACGAGACACATACTTGAGTAAAAATGGCCACTTGGGCCCTTGCATCAATACTCATCAAAAAACCATTACCAATTATATCACCATAATTCAAGAGTTGATTACACTCTTATACAAACACATATTAAAATCTAACATTCTAATACATGTTATATCCAAAAGCATCAAAGCCACAACCCGGCTTTCTTGAAAATCGGCCTCTACATGAGCCATCTTCTTGAACGCTCCTTGTACCTGAAAAGAAATTCCCTCGATAGGGTGAGCTATCGCCCAGTAGTGGAATCACCTTAAATGAGTTACTCTCCACCTAAGTGCATATGCAATGATCCAATTTAAACACACACTCAAGTAAATACGTGATCCTACTTGAATGTCTACATACCCGTTCCCATGTCTCGAGTCCTCACTCAACTCACTCCACACTTGCCTCCAAGCCATGTATGAGAAAATAATCATTTTCAAAACAAAACTTATCAGCTCTGAAAATATACTTCACCAAGTGCCTGTGAAAATACGGACTACCCTCCGAGGCGACCAAGCTGGGTGAGCTCTTCCAAACAACCATGGTCCTCATCCGAAATGATTCGTTGGCTCATCTCCCAACCCACCTCCCTCCGGAAAATCATCCGTGGAAATTCCTTCTTTCGCAACCATGTCTCGCTTTTAGAAAATTCACGCTACGCACTAACACCTAATTCTAGTGTTACCTAATGCATATGAAAATGCATTATGTCATTTCCAAAACCATTTATACAATATATCAAATTTCATCAATATGCACATTCTCAAATTTGCACTCAACACATGTCATTCAATAGTGATCAACCATCACCCAAATTTGCTCACTTGAGCAAATCGCAATATCATCTCCAATGGCTTCACACACACACAATTATATTCCATATAATTATGCCCTTATGTTAACACATTAAAATCATGTATTAACCTATCTAATCCTTTGATCCACCAACTCAAGCCATTCTCTAATTTCTCAATCCATTACACAAAAATTAGCTCATGTGGGCTAATTAATGAACACGAGCAATTCAATTTGAATCACTCACCCAAACACATTCTCTCACAAAAATATTTTGAGAACACTATTCATGGTACTATTCACGTGTCACTATTCATGTTACTATTCACATGAATAGTAAAACCCTCGGGTTACTGTTTACAGCCAATCACCCGACATCGGTTCCACTTTGTAAACCCGAAATCCATGGCCATTTCCGGCCTCATACACACCAACACACAATTTATTTTATAAATTATGAAACAGACACCTAAACAAATTTTTACGAAATACTGACTCTAAATGGGCTCCAAAATTCTCCAAAATCCCATCAATCTCTGGCCCCCAAGTTTTGGGACTGATCAAACGGTCGTTCAAGGCCTCAAACCAATCGAAACATTACAAACACTTTAAATAAAATGTAACTCAAGTACGATAAACCCCTACCTCACGCAGCGCCTGTCGAAACTCCAACTTTTGGGCGTCCACGCGTAGCTCTCATCACGCAGATCAACTTTGCTTTCAAATTCCGAATTAAAACCCGCGATCCACTTTCGTAGATCTGAGAAAGAAGCGAAGAGAAGAAAAATAAAAATAAAATCTTCTCTCACTAACGTTGTCTCTCTCTCAACACACGTCCTCTGCCCCTTTTTATTGATTTTTTTCCCATTTTATTATTATTATATTATTATTATTATTGTATTATTATTATTATTATTTTGATACATAACTTATATTGCCTCATTCGGTCCGTTTTCCTTAAAAATTGTTATTTCTTTTTCATTCAATTATTTTTAAATGAACTTAGCTCAAGCCATTTTCTGACTTCCGAGATTTTCGAAAAAAATCTCGTCCTTGAAGTCACTGGCGATTTATCACCCGTAATTGCAAAATATTCCGACTATCCTCGCACTCACCGAAACTTTTCTAAGTCACTAGATTTCGTGAGACGAATTTTAACCCGCGCAATCCGCTTCGCCATCCAAGATCTAGAGAATTTTAGTTTTCAACCGAAATTACTGCTTTACTCCTTTCGTAAAATTGAATTTTTCTAAGTTTTACATAACTCCAAATGGGTGAACCCACTTAACAACCCTTCCCTCTAGGATCAAGTTTAGAGTAAACGGACCATAACTTAGGCTACAGAGGTCCGATTTGAGAAATTCAAAAGCCTAAATTCAAGTTCACTGACATGGCTACAATTTACCTAAATGACTCACTACCAAAATCCCTTTATTTCCTACCCAAAAACCAGTTCTAAAGTCTGGCTAATGTGCACTACCACAATATGGCAGCTTCCTATGGTTCAAAACACAACCAAACATTCCCCTTAGGGCAAGACAACTAACACCATTGTTCATTTTAACTCTAACACATAAAATGGCACACAAGGACAATTACTTAGTCCCGTGCAAATCAGTCCTCGAACTCGTCCTGTGAAACAGTCCCGAAATCCCAAGCACACCGGTCCCAAAGTCTGAATCCGCTCACACTACCACCACGTGTACTCACACAACCTGCCATTTGAATGGCTCCTCAAACAAGGATTAAAACCAAGTAGGAGAAAACTCCCTACCTCTTGAGTTTTTGTCAAAAACTCCCCAACCTCGGGTCTCTATGCGCAACCCTTGCCGTGAGGTCGAACTCCTTCCTCTTGCTCCGCCCCGACACCGCCCTGGGCCCATCGTCTGGAAATTTAGAGAAGGTGGAGCCCCTCTCTCTAAAACTCTCTTTTTCTTCCTCTTTCTTTTCGCCTTTCTTTCTCGCATCCCATTGATTGGTCCAAGATGGGCTAAGAGCTTCTGTCCTTCACTTGCCACATGTTCATTTCCCCTATCGGGCTCTTTATCCTCTCATCCATCTACCATGGATTTTCTTCCAATGACATGATGTCACATGTCACCTATAACCTGGCTTGAGCTCATTGTTTGACTTTGCTCACGCCTTTACACGTGCTGTCCCATCTTTAAGCCACTCTTATCGCGCCAAGTGTCCCACACTACCTTATGGCTCTTGAAAAAAAGTAAATTCCTAATGTCTCTCGACCCAACGAAATTCGATGTGATAGCTAGATTTCGTGGAGACGACCTGCAACTAAGTGAGCTCTCCATTTCACATCCGAGATCAAAAAAAAATTATTTCGGATTTTGACCGAAATTACCATTTTACCCTTCTTTCGAGAATTCGGATTTTCCGGGGTTTCACAGTAACAGTGGATTATTTCACCAAATGGGCAGAAGCCAAGCCCTTGGCTACTATCACATAACAAAAGGTACGCAACTTCGTTCGGTGTTCCATAGTATGCAGGTTTGGCATCCCGAGAGCTCGTGTCGACAATAAACACCCGACAATCTTAAGTTCGTGGATTTCTATGTCGGCTCGAATCGTGAACTACCACTCGCCCCAAACCATCCACAATCCAATGGACAAGCAAGAGTCACCATCAGAACCCTTAAAGCAGCATTGAAGACCAAATTGGAAGATTTAAAAGGCAAATGGGTAGAATACCTCCCCGAGGTGTTATGGGCATACAGAACTACACGCAAGTCAACAACTTAGGAGACCCCATTCGCTCTAGCCTTTGGCACCGAGGCGGTAGTCCCTGTCAAGATAGGATTAAAATCCCCAAGGATTGAATTGGCAAGTGTGGAGCATAACGAAGAGGCTCTTCTCCTAAACCTAGACCTCCTAGATGAAAAGCGTGAGCAAGTCCCGGGTGTGCCACGTAAGACTACCAAAGGAAAACTAAGGTACTATGACCGAAGAGTCAAAACCTGGCTATAAGCCCGAGACCTAGTTTTAAAAAAGCTTCTGCCAGCGAGGAAAGATCCTACACATGGAAAGCTAGGACCCAACTGGGAAGGCCCTTATATCGTGTCACGTGTGGTCCGACCTGGCAACTACGAACTCCAGATGGAAGAAGGAAAAATTCTACTCACTCGGAACGAGCAACTCTAAACGATTCTATCAATAGACCTCGAATTGTAATCTTTAATAAAGTACCATAAGTTTTCAAATAACAATCTGTGTGTTCGTTGATTACTTTGTTTGATATCCTTATGAATCAAAAATCAAGACATACTTCCAGAAAAGAGTGCTGTACTACTTAAAACGCCTGAGAAAATTACACACCTCAGAATACGAAAATTCATGCTTCACAAAAAAAAAAAAAAAGAGATTGTTCTTTATTTCAAAGAAGATACAATTGATTCAGATAAGTTACAATCACTAGCGCCATCCCTTACATCTCGGGAGCGAATAGTATAAGTAGCTCCCTCAAAAAAAAATAAAAATAAAAATCTCAAAAAAGGGAAAGGGAAAGAGAAGAATAGAGAGTGCGAACGGGAGGGAAAAGGAGAAGGAAAAGGAGAAGAAAGAGGAGAAAGGGAAAGAGAAGAAAAGAGGAAAATGGAGAGAATGGTATTAAAAGTTTTTTGAGTACACGCCTCTAGATGCATTCCTAGCACAAACTCGCTTACTCCACGCAACTAGGAATAACATAACCCCACAAGGGAGGAATTAGGGAAAACACAACTCCTATAAGAAGAAGACCATCTAACCAAACATCGCCCACGACATCTCAGCACCTCCTCAGAATGACGACCAAACCTTGACACTTCATCATGCGTGGATTCCAATTACGCCTAAGAAAAGGAAGAAGGTTCGAAGCATGAGCACCATCACAGAGGAGTCGCTATTTGTAAGGAAGTCGAGGCGCTCGGGAAGTCGCGCAATCCGTTCCAATTCTCCATAAAGCCGCATTAAAGCTACCCGCGCCTTTTCAAGAGAAGGAAGTCAAATCGGCCATATAGCCACGTAAACTGCCAGCGCAGCTTAACAACTCCGTAGCGCCCCGCCCAACAAACCCAACAACTCGCTTTTCAAAGAGCTTAACAGTCAGAAGGCCTCACTAAAAGCCCAAGAGCTCTGGCTTATGTGAGCGCTCAACTGGCCTCAACTAAGGCCATATAGCCACATAGCCACTCCACTCAAAGTGTAATATCCTGTATGCGTCAACCCAAGAGACAGTTAAGCTCAGGCACATTAGCCCACGGAGCCTCAACAACTTAGCTTTCAAGAGCTCGACTACTCAACAAAAGGCTATATAGCCATAGAGCCAGCTCAGCTCAAGCACAATAGCCCAGAGCCCCAAGAAATCTCGCTAAGAGCTCAACTACTAACTAAGGCTCAGAAATTTCAAGAGCTGGCCCCAGCCTCAGCACACAAAGGCCCACTCCGGAAAGCATCAAGAACTCCGCTCAAGAGCTCAACTACTCAACTCAAGGCTCAGAGCCTGGGGCTCCCCGTCTCGCCAGCACATTAGGCCCATTGAGCCTCGTACTTCAGCCTTGAGCTCAACCACTCAACAAAAGGCCATATATCGCGGAGCTAGTTCAAATTTAGCACATTAGCCCACGGCTTCTCGCCAGCCGCTTTTCAAGAGCTCAATCGTCAACAAAAGGCCTGAACCCAAAAAGCCGTCAAATTTCAGCAGACAGCCCACTGAGCTACAATGTTCTCAGTTTTTAAGAGCTCGATCGCCAACTAAGGCCTCAGAGCCCAGAGCCGGTCACTGTGCACATTAGCCCACTGAGCCTCTCAGCAGCCTCGTCAAGAGCTCGACTGCTTAACTAAGGCCTTCTAGCCTAGGAACCAGTTTAACTCAGGCACATTAGCCCACGGAGCCTCAGCAGCTTAGTTTTCAAGAGCTCAACTACTCAACAAAAGGCCATATAGCCGCGTAAATCCGCCTTAAATTCAAGCAGCTCCACGGAGCCAACATTCAGCCTTCAAGAGCCTGGATCGTCAATTAAGGCCTCAGAGCCCAAGATCCACTCAAATGTAGATTAGCCCACCTGAGCCTCAAAGCAGCCTCGGCCAAGAGCCCAATCGCTTCATCCAAGGCCTCGCAGCCCGTGGCTCCATTCACTCGGGGCACATTAGCCCACGGGAGCCTCGCCGCCGCCAAGACCTCAACCGTCAACTAAGGCCTCAGAACCCCAGAGCCAAGCCTGGGCAAAGCAAAGACAAGGAACACAATTAGGAGTAAAGCGAAGAGATAGAAAATTAGGTATGCATTAAGTATCAAAGCCAAGAACTGGCTACATATATCCCGGTCCAAAGCCCAAATATTCGAAAAACATGCTGCATCTGTATAAGGAGGCCTGTGATCAGCGCGGGGTTAGGGAGCGTAAGGTGAAGAGGGGAGCCGGACTCCTCGCCGGCGCCGGCTCTAGAGCACCAACAGAAAGTGACTCTTCCGCCTTCGCCGCTGGGAATATCAAAATTAAGGTCCAAATGTAGGCCACAGAACCCTCCTCTTGAAAGCAAGCCATCTAGAAGCCCACTGAGTGTAGGCCTCGTCCCTCAAACTTGCTATCACCCGTCCTCTAAACGTGACTGCAGCTACTCGCTCTCTCAAGGCATCCCCTCGCAACGATGGCACCTTACCGACAAGCCGGCTCATCAGCCTCAAACGTAAGCTTTGCAAAATGGGCCACCCAAAGACGCTATTACGCAGCCTCTCATCTCCCAGCAAACTCGCGTTCCTTCCCTCGACTACCCACACCATTCTAGCAAATTACAGCCCCATCCTCGACTACCCGCAGCCTCATTCCTCGGGGCGCCCACAACCCATCCCAACCTCCCGAAGCCTCGCTCCCAAGAACCTTAAGCCTCTCACATGCCCTCTCCTCTCTTACCCCCACGCCGTGCCATCAAAGCATGCCTCGGGGCCTGACTTGAGCTCACCCGCTTCCCTCCTTCATATTTTGGATCCGAGCCTCACGGCTCACTCGTCAGGCAAGAGAAGCCACTTTAGCTTTGTAGCCTCGGCGGCTTTGACATGACTGCCCGGGCCTCTGGGCTCCTCGCCAAACTTTTTAAATGGGTAACCGCCTGCCAATACCAAACATAGATTAAATGCACAATTCAAACCCAAGATAGCTGCTGCATAAATAAAGACATCGAACTTACTGAGGCAACCCTCTGGAGTGATAGAGCCAAAGCCTCCTCAACAGGCAAGGCATCCGACCTCTTGAGATCGAACTCCAAGGATGGATGAGATCGCGCCAAAGAGCAAGCCCGTACAGAGAGCAAGGAATCCTCATCACCATCAGATTTGAGCCCCCCCAAGTCATCCGCTATCGAAGGAGGAGGCTCAACGCTCTGCGCATGAGGACTCCAAACTGAGATAGGCATAACCTCCAATGAAGGCTCAACATCCCTCCCCGAGGAATCTTCGGGCCTTGCACAGGCCAAGGGAGGTCGCTGAATCCTCACAGCCTCAAGACTTCCGGGCCGGAGATGGCAATAGCTCACCCCTACACTGATACGGGCAGAGGGTGATGAAGAAGACGCCCCCAACCTCGGACTTCCACCTCGTGCCTGATGGCTCTTCCTCAAGGGAGTCCTAAGACTTCGCTCTCACACCTCCCGAGGCCACCGACAAACGCCTCCACCCAAGCTCTGAAGCCTCCTTAGTGGGCATGACAACCGAGGCCTCTCGCGGGAGAACCTATAATAGATGGAGTGTGAAGGCCTTATAGAAGTGTCAGCCATGATCCTGAACCCGAACACTCTGAATGTCCGGAATTCATGAGCTCTAATAAGCACGCGAAAGACACTCGTCAACTTCCGCTTCACGTCCCTCTGCCTCGCAGGGTTACAAGATCAGACTAATGGCCAAGAGCGCACACCAATGCAACGTTAGGGGATACCCTATAACTGTGAAGACCGTACCTAAACTAAAACAGCAAAGCCTACTCAAGACTTTAGAGTATCCGCACAGCCGGAATGCGCCAAAGGTGTCTTCCTAGTCGCGGGGAATATACTACTGAACGATGGCCACAGACAAAAGTGCAGCTGCCTCCCAATGCCCGTGGGGAAGACAGGAGATCCGAGATGATCGAGCGCTGTAACGCTTTGTGATAAATAAAGAGTTTCTCACAGCTTCTTCACTGAGAGGTTCCAGAGCAGAGCTGGCATCGTGGAACACCAAGCCCTTATCCATAAAGATAGAACTAATGTACCCAACCAGAACACCGCATAAAGCCAAAAGATATAGCACGCTGAAATGCTGCAAAACCCTTTTTATAAAGGGATGTAAAGGAAAACGGAGGCCATTCTCAAAGGCCACCTCGAAAAAGCATGCCATCTTGGGCACTTGAACTACATAGGAGGTCAATATGTCAGGAGACCAAACCTAAACACCAAACGGGGGCCTATATCATTCAATAAGATTTCAAATAAAGCTCCAACCCCCCGCTAGACTCCACCGCTGTGTGGCGTTCGCATACGACTTCGTATATCTGCACCCCATGTGTGGTATTTAATCTCATCAATTTTATCCTTGCCTTTACCCAAGGGGGAAGGAGGTTCCCCTGGGGCATCTCGAAGAACAACCGCGGCTAAACGATTAGACTCACCACCCGTCCGCCCTGAACCAGACTCCGTAGAGGAGCCACCCCCTATACGCAATGAAGAGGAACAACCCTAATCTACATGGAATACACGGCCGGAAAATAACCTAACTGTGCTAGCCCTAACGCCCTCACAACACCTCCTCGAAAAGACAAAGAAGGAAAAAGACGTGACCGGGTCCTAGAACAAACAAAAGGGACGAATTCTGCTGTACACATAAGATTGACCAAAGAAGCTCTCGAATAAATCGACAAGTTTCAAGAAAAAAAAAAAAAAGCCCGAACTCGCAGAGAAGGAAAAAACTCGTCATCAGGGAACACCATGCTAATCTACGTAGGATGTTCTCAAAAGAAACTGGGAGAACTAGAGGAAATAAGCGAGAAAGTCAAAAAGTCATCATTACCACAGGACATTTAACGGCGACAAAGCCCTAATTGAACCAGCTTTGAGCAACCACGTGGAAATCGCACTCGATCCAAGAAACGATACAGCCCTTGCCCACGCTAGCCGTAAACTGGGCGCCTGGGGGCAAACTATGTAGGTTTGGTGCAGATGCGGTCCACCCCCCCAAGTTTGAGAAGCATGATTAAAGGAGACTTTATAAGCAAAGCCAAGAAACGGTCTACCGACGCAGGCCCAAAACGAGAGCCTAGTTCATCCCTCCCATGGCCTGGTGAACGCGGTCTGTCAAAGAGCCATATCCTATAAACCGAATCGACCTCCACCACGCGGAAGTAAAATAATTCTCAATAACTGCTTTCTAATTATCCCTTATCAATCTGACATCGATAAGGAAAGAAAATACCCCATCCAATAAGAGAGAGTCTGTATCACCATCAAATTGGGAAAGTCACCCACTATAAATACCAGGCCACCCCATCGGTGAAAGTTACGCACAAAAACTCCATTCCCTAAGCAATCGACCTTCTCTTCCACCAGAAAGAACTGACTTAAGCATCAGAGAGGCAACGGGCGAGCCCTCGCCGATCCTTTTTGTTTCTTATTTTTGCAGAGGGTTCACATCTGCTCTCTCAACCTTTCACTGGCCCAAGAAACTAAAGATGCTAGCCCAGCCCGGTTGAAAAAGTACTACCGATTGCATCACTACATGACTGATCTTACTAGGAAGCATAGGACTTGATGCTAATCAATCTCTTCAGAATGAGGATTTACACCATCGAGCCGCCTAATGTTGAGTACATACTCTCAAGACTGAACTTTGAGAATTATGGAAAGGTAAAGGCTCCCCAATCAAACCCTGCTTATTATTGTTTGTTTCTGTGATAACCACGTGTACCCCCAAGGGTTTCATGGTTCAAAAAAATCCTTAGCCGAGCCCCGCACATGGTTCAAAGTCACGGACACTGGCCACCGAATTCTGACTCCATCCTTGATAATGATCACAGCTTGCACGGCCGTGGCATCGGCCTATACGCTAGGTCAAGATGATTAAAATATTTGTAATTATTGTGGGCTCTTTATATAAATTATTAGAATATATATATAATTAAGTAAGCTAAAATTTAATAAAACAAATTATTTATCATTTCATGCTAAGATATATATGTGACTATAAATTTTTCATGTATTTGTAAAAGTGCATTGAGATAGAATTTTAAAATATTTATCATCACTCATGCTAAAATAAAGAAAAAATAAATTTATTTGCCTTTATATATAGCCTATGTTTTCATTTTAATATATTTAATTTTGTGTGTTATCTATAATTTAGTGTTATAAATATATTTTTTACATTTAATAAATATGTAATTCTGTGTCATCTTCAGTAAACTCCATTAAATTTATATTTATTAAATATGAGCTGTTCCAAAATTTAAAGTAAATTGTGGGAAAATCGTATTTGAGTCAATATAGGCTTATATGCTTATTTTCCAATGTGCACAAGATAAAATTTTAAAATAAAGATATTTTTTTTGTGTTTTTAGCTCTCATTTTCTTCTCGGCCTCTCACTCTTTTTCCCTACGAATAAAACCCACACAAATCGACGCCCGACACCTCGCCGCTCTCACTCCTCATACTTTTCGTATTCAGAAACAGGTGGGATCGGGCCGTCATGGTATTGCTTGAGATTTGCTTCCTTCATCACATTACGCAGATCTTTCTTTCCTCGTCTGGGCACCATAACATGACAGTCTCTTCATGTCCTCGACCTTCCTCATTTCCGCCGCTAACTCAAACAGTTGGGCTCTCATCTTCTTCTCGGCCGCTATCCTATCTCGCAGGCACCTCAAACGCTAACAACCCTCAAGCCTTCCTTTCTATCGGCCCTCCCTTTCATCTTCGTATTGAAATTCCCATTTCGCATTCATACAGCCTTTGCTTCAAATGAATTTTGGTTTGTCCGTCAACATCTGCATTTCGAGGTGACGGAAATGGTCGATCTTACGGTACCACCAGATTTGCAATTTCACCGAGTTGACTAAGTTTAACTAGAAAATCCTCTGCCGATCTCATCCAGCTTGCCGGACACAGTGGTAGTCGATCCGGCATCCGACCCACCCGCGGGAGACCTCGAGGCGAGACGACCCACAAGCCACCGAACTCAGAATTGAGTTTTCGAACCGTGGTCCAGTACGACTTGGCCTATTTGTCTCCGCCTCGAGTCTCACCATGCCGATTCGGATACCAGATACGATACCCACTAGTGAATCGGTAGAAATCGGATGAATCAGCCAAGTTTTCGAGTTAAACTGGTCAACTATGTAAAAAATTACAAATTATGGGTGATTTCATAGATCCAACCATTTCCCATCACAATCAAAATGCAAAAATATTATCGGACAAACCAAAAATTCCTCCCGAAAGCAAAAAAACTCTATGAATTTGAAATAGGAATTTCAACTAACCTTTTAAAGATGAAGAGAGAGTTGTCGGAGATGGGAGACTAAGAAAGGGTCGATAAGACGTTTGGGTGTGCGCTCGTCGTAGAAGGAGATCGGGGATGGAGTGACTGGCCAAGGGGTGGGGCCCAAACAACAAGTTGGGGAACCGGTTGGGAGTAAGGGGAGATTCAGGGACAATGAAAGAACAATGATCATGGTATGAGATTTGAGATGGGGAAGAAGATACAAAGGCTACATAGATGATGATGGAGAGGAGTAGATAGAAGAAAGCTTAACGCCATGACAACTGATACCTCATTTTCTCAGAGGTGGGGGTACGAGAAAATAGGGGTGGGGGCAAGGGCAAGGGTTGTTGGGCATTGGCTGTGTGGGTCTGATTCGCAAGGAAAGGGAGATGAGAAGGGAGACGGGGAGAAGAGAGAAGATGAGAGTTTAAAAAAAACAAAAAAAATATCTTTATTTTTAAATTTTATGTATTCTGATGGAAAATAAATATAAAATATATTTGACAAAAATTACATTTTTACTTTTTAACATGATTTAGGATTTTAAAATTTTTAGGTTATCGCATTTAATAAATATAAATTTAATGAGTTTTTACTCTTGTTATGCACTTATTTTTAAATTACATATTATTTATTAAATGTAAAATGTATTTATATTTTTAAAATAAGATTTATGGTTATTTTTAGAAATTTTAAATATTAAATAAGTAAATATATAAAATAAATAAATTTATTTTCTTTTTTATTTAATCTTTAGCATGAAATGATAAATAATTTGTTTTATTAAATTTTTAGCTTACTTAATTATATCTATTTTTCTAATAATTTATATAAAATTTTAATAATATTTAAATATTTTAATCGATACAAGATCGATACACTCGCGATCGATACGTCTCAAAAAAAAAAAAAAAAGACCGCTCCAAGCCTGGGTGGACCGTACCGAGAATCCTAAACCATGGTTTGGACTGAAGACCTAAGAAATAAAGAATTCAGTTGATCCTCAAGTTGGGTCTCTCTCTCAAATTTGAAAGTGCTTATGATTTTTTATTAGGGTTCTTTCCACTGTGAATGATTTCTGGGTTTATCTATGAACCCCTGAATTTGTTGGTTTCTTGTTAATTTGTTCATTTTGGCTGTGTTTGGAACCCGGAAAGGTCCTAGAGGAAGGAAAAGAAAAAAAAATACTGAGTTCTCATGTTTGTTTTCCTAGTGAAAATATAATATATATATATATATATATATATATATATATATATATATATATATATATATAAATCAAAATTTTTTAAAATTTTATATATATTTTTAAATTTCTTAGTTTCTTTTTTATACTACTATAGAGATAAACAAATAAACCGTATGTGTAATTAATTTAATGCTTTAAACCTATTTTTTATGTTCCTCTAAATTTTATTTCCTTCCGCTTTTTCTCTATAATTTCTTTCTTTAGTACTTTTTGGTTCCAAACAGAGCCTTATGAATCGTGAATGCAGTTCAAAACCTCAAAATTTTGATTTTCTTGGTGATGGAATTTTCACAGTTGATCATGAAAAATGGAGGCAACAGAGAAAGGTTTCAAGCTATGAATTCTCTACAAAGGTATTGAGAGACTTCAGCAGTGTAGTTTTTCGAAAAACTGGGGCAAAAGTTGCTAAAGTTGTGTCTGAATCGGCAAGCTCCAACCAAACAATGGATATTCAAGTGCTTCTTATTTTTCCCCCTTGGATGCCAAGTCACACATATACATCAATCTCTTTGTTTCTTGATTGATAGAAAGATTCAAATGCAGGATCTTTTTATGAAAGGGACCTTAGATTCTATATTCAAAGTTGGATTCGGGGTAGAGCTAGATAGCATGTGTGGATCAAATGAAGAAGGCACCAAGTTTAGCAGGGCATTAGATGATGCCAGTGCCTTGAGCCTTTATCGGTATGTCGATATCTTCTGGACAATCAAGAGAAGTATGAATATCGGTTCGGAAGCAATGTTAAAGAGAAGTATTAAAGTGGTTGATGATTTTGTGTATAAGCTGATCCACATAAAGACTGAACAAATGAAGAATTCACAAAATGATTCTTCAGTGAGTGAATCACTCTGTTATTGAACTTTTTTCATCCATGAAATTGAGATAATTAGTGTCCCATTTTTTCATTGTGTATGATGACAGATGAAGAAAGAAGATATTTTGTCAAGGTTTCTGCAAGTTAAGGACGTTGAGACTGATCCGAAATAATTACGAGATATAATCCTGAATTTGATAATTGCTGGAAAAGATACAACAGCAACTTCTCTTTCCTGGTTTGTTTATATGCTTTGCAAGCATCCTGACATTCAGGAAATGGTGGCTCGCAAAGAAAGAAGCAATGAATCTGAAAGAGGCCACAAACTATGCTGATTTTGCAGATGGTGTTACTGAAGAAGCTCTGGAGAAGATGCAGTATCTCCATGCAGCTATAACCGAGACTGTCCGACTATGTCCTGCACTTCCTGTGGTAATTCATGCATTCATTATACATAGATTTGAAGCTTTCCTGGTTTTGAATTAACTCCCAACTCCCAACAAGAATTGGCATAGGAGATAACTTGCTGGGAAATGTTTCTGAAGCATTAGAATATGGGAGCTCTCCTCCTTTTTTGTCACCATCTTCTTAGTTAAATTTTCACTTTCTCTGCATTGCATTTTTGTGACAAATAGTTCTGAAATCAGAAAAATATTAAACAACTATTACTGTGTGCAGGATGCGAAGATTTGCTTTTCAGATGACACGCTGCCGGACGGGTTGAGTGTGAGGAAAGGAGATATGGTGTGTTACCAACCATATGCAATGGGCAGGATGAAATTCATATGGGGTGATGATGCAGAGGAATTCCGACCGGAGATGGTGGCTTTGCCGAGAATGGCCTTTTTTGGCCCAGAAAGCCCTTCAAATTCACTGCATTTCAGGTTACATTTTCATTCCTCTTCTATTCAAATATTTCTCTTTCTCCATAGAAAATGAATCAAGGAAAAGACCTTTTACCAGTAAAAGGGTGAAGAGAGATATTATAGCATTTCTTCTTGCTATGCTAATACGAAGAAAGCTAAAATCAGTTTTTGATGATCTGTCTAACAGGCAAAGGAGGAATTTGTTTGGGAAAGGATTTTGCTTATAGGCAGATGAAGATCTTCTCAGCCATTCTGTTTGGAGGTTTTGTTTTTAGGCTGGGTGATGATAAGAAAGCTGTGAATTACAGGACAATGATCAATCTTCATATCGATGGAGGCCTCCATGTTTGTGCTTTCTACAGGCCTTCCATAAAGATTCTGCAGGCTTGAGATATAGCTGGGTGCTCATTGTATTCTCCCAAGTGAGAAATTAAAGAAATCTGCAGGAAATAATAATGCCTAGCGCCGATAAAGACCCAACTCAAGTGGTTAAAGTATTGATGCAAGCATAGGGAGGTAGGGGAAGGGTCAGGGTTTGAGTTTCAATAGGGACAAATTTGTGAAATAACAACATATTATGGTCATACTTGTGAAATAACAGCATATTATGGTGTAATGCAAAGTAAATAGATGTCAAAAAACCTTGTGCTACTAATCACTTTTTATATCTTATGATCTCGTTATTTTCATTGAGCTTTTTGTACAAATACGCATTTGTACCCAACAAACTTTACACCTTTAGGTGTTTGGACTATAAGTTCAAAAGCTTATCGTTTCATTAACGAGTTTAACTATGATTGTATAGCTTATTTTCATTTTGGCCAATCATTTCTATATCTATATTCTTTCACATTTTGTGATTCGGGATCTTCATCATTTCTTATAATGTCTAAGGCTACTTGGAAAACAAAAATATTATTGATAACAATTTCATTTTGATCTCATTATATATTCCTTGTGCACATAACTCATGAAGATCTCATAATTTTCAAGTACATGTGCATCTTCAAGGGTTATTTCTTTATCTCGAACCTCTTCAGAGGTCTCTTGTTTAATGTATACCTCTACAAGGTCTTTTTGTCCACCATATGCCTCTGCTGTGGTCTCTTGTTCACCATATATATTTTATGGGACCTCTTGTTCACCATATGCCTTTGTAAGGGCCCTTTGTTTTATATTTGCTTTTTTAAGGACACCAATTTTTCTTTGTTGGGGCCTTTCTTTTGAGTTGATAGGTCTTCCATGCTTTAGGCGTATTTTAGACTCATTTTCTAACTATCATTCAAGGATATCAATCCGTATTAGAGTATTTACAATTGGGATATGTGATTTTGTCACTTTTTTTGTATCAATAAAAGGATCTGGTAAATGATTTGCAAGATTTTGCAAATAAATGATTATTTAAATTTCCAGTTCATATTGATTCGTACGATGATCAAAATGAGACGTTATAGATGGATTCCAAGTAATTTTTCGTTGTTCTTTTGGAACCGACTTTTCTCGTCGTTCTTTTGTAGAGACCTAACTCAAGCGGTTAAAGTATTGATGCAAGCATAGGGAGGGAGGGGAAGGGTCCAAGGTTGGAGTTCTAATAGGGACAAATTTGAGAAATAACAACATATTATGGTCCTACTTGTGAAATAAGAGCATATTATAGTGTAATGCAAAGTAAATAAATGTCAAAAAATAAAATAAGATAAAATAATGCCTAGCAATTCCAACACCAATTCTGATTCTGAGTATGCACACTACTTTTCAGCACAAGGATTTGGGTGGTGCAAATTGGCGACAACTTCTGCCTCTACATTCCAAGCAATCTGTAATAGAACATTATAGAATGAAAAATCTTAAATTACCATATGATCTATTCTTTTGAATCTCGCTGGATGTAAATATGGAAAAATCATAACCTAAACCAGCCCAATTCACTTTTATTCCTAAAAAGTCACAATTCTTAAAAAAAAAGTCTCATATTATTTGTTTAAAACGATTTAAATTGATCAATCTTTTATTAATCAAATCCATTTTTAAATGCTTTCCAAACCTAGGCCCTTCCAATCATATTCACCATACCTCAGGCTTAATGGGACTGATACTCATAAAGGAACTTCTAAAAGAAAATGCATGGCATGGTCAGGAACTGTATTTCCCCTTTCAAGAAAACTTAAAAAAATGCAAACAAATGCCATAAAGAATAAAGCCAATTTGCTCATTCATCATAAAATTTTCAAGTAAATCATAAGGGATGCTGCTTCTACTTTACAGTCATACCAACCCTAAACTATTCCAGAAAACTAAAGTTGGGGCCCATTGTTCCCTACAGTAAAGGGGAATTTCCATTTTCGTATTTTCTCTTCGTTAATTATAGGCAGAAACAGCATCAGAGGGCCCTCTTACATTTAAGAGTTGAACAAGAAACAGGCTGTTGTTGACTTATATCGGTGTAGTGGTCACAGGAGGAGGAAGATGGATCCCTGGCCTTGAGACCCATCCTTTTCTTTTCCTGTAGTTCTCCACAGCTTGCAACCGAAGCCTTTCTTGTGAAGCACCTTGAACAGTCTTCAAAGCCTTCAAGAGACCAAACAATCATCCAGTTTAGACAGCAAGAAAATAGTAAATGGGTTTTGAAACATCAGAAATTTAGGATGCTACCTTAGGGATTGCGGACAGCTTTGGTGGAGCTTCAACTATTTCTCCAAATTTGATCTTCTCATGTTTCGGAAACCCCAAATTCTCTTCTGTCCTGGCCTTTTTGTTTTTGTTTTTTCTTGATTCAAAATATCTATGCACCAGCCAGAAATAAAATAAAATAAAACAAACACCAACAACAAAACATGAAACTTTAGACAAGTGTCCGATTCGAATTAGACTAAAGAGGGCAAGCTCTGGATATATGAGTTTTATGTTTCTTTAATCAAACATTTGCATTCAGGTAAATTAGTGTTCGAAGTGGCAGAGTTTCGATAACAAAACAGAATGTGAAATACAGATTTTATTATACTGACTGCTAAGATATAACTTACTTCAAATCTCCAAGACCAGATCAAGCATGTATGAACATGATTACATTGTTTTTTCATGAATGAGAAAAATCATTCCTCCAGATTAGAATGAGAACAAGAATAAATTACATCCAAAAAGCTAAGGTTGTGTATGTTATATATCCAAAAAGAAGAGCACAGAATTTAACTTTAGGAAAATTAAACACACATCCACCTTTTTTCCCCATGCATTTGAAACTTTTTTTTTGGAAGATAAAAGGGAAATTCCATAAAAAAACTGCAAGGTGCAAATGTGCAAGTGTGCAAATCAATACCAAGAATACTCCCAGAGCATATAGTAAAAAAAGTTATGGAATGATCAGGTACCACATTCCAAAATGAAGATCATAAATGCTTACTTTTTCTTACGCTCCCGTCTCTTTGAACCAAGACCAAGTAATTTCTCCATTTCTGCTTCAAATCGAAGGTCCTTCACCTGCTTCCTCTTTCTTTTTCTCTTTCCTTTTTCTTGTGTGCTGCTAGGCAAAGTTCCCTCACCATCTTCCATGTCTTGAGGTGTCATAGAATGTTCACCATCACTTTCGGCGTCAATCTTAGTAGTTTTGTTGTTAAGCTCATCCTTTGGATGAAGTTTCTGCAAAGCAAGACAAGCCAACTCATAAGTCCAGCATCCATAGAAAATTTTGCTGAGATGAAGCAAGTTCACAAAGAAATACAAAAC
The DNA here is from genome assembly GCA_016808115.1 of Tetrastigma voinierianum. Lineage (NCBI taxonomy): Eukaryota > Viridiplantae > Streptophyta > Magnoliopsida > Vitales > Vitaceae > Tetrastigma > Tetrastigma voinierianum. Next base: position 68,556 of record JAEQBH010006515.1, on the reverse strand, counting down.
TAAGATGATGAAAAATATGAAAGGAACTAGTTTCTCGTTCATAAATTGGTAAAACAAGTCATACTTTAAGCATCTTAAGCCCATATTACCAAGAAAGAAGCCATAGGAGTCAAATTTTAACACACTAATATAACAAGTTCCCAATAAAGAATGAAGTAGATGAGATGGTAGTCAGAGGCAATAGAATGCCTGTCTGCTTATTAGAAGATCACCCATAAGGGCCATAACCTATGTCATACAAATAGGTCAAATTTAAAATGCTGTAAAGGCTTCTGATCAAATAACCAACCAAAGCTAGTTCTGCGTTATTCAGTTGTCCTCTACTCTCTTTTCTTTCCAGATGGTTGAGGGTCATCGAGATAGAGGCAAGGTAGTTCTTTCCAAAGTGATATGTTTCAACCAGACTCAAGAAATTATAGCACTACAAAGTTGAAGAAACCTTAACACAACTTCAGATTCTATATACTATGCAATAAGTTGGCTGCAAAACACGACTCAGCTAGTTGAATTGACATTGAAACTACAAAGTGAAGAGTCAAGGGCAGCTTTTAAGAAGGTGGGAAATGAACGAGAACCAGACGCACAATTGTTATAATTCATTCCTTTTTGGCAAGATAAGCGATCCCACCAAAATCTCGTGTGGAGATGTTACTAAAAACCAAAACAATAGGTCAAGCTACAAAGCCTCTGTTGGTTGCCCAATAAACACTGCAAAGGAACATTCAATAGCTTAAAAATCTATACTATTTATTACCTAAATAGACAAGTTGTTGAACATGCTCCGTTCTCTCCGTTCTCTCTCCTGAGAGCTAAGGGGGCTCACCATGCTCCTCCCTCGACTAAGGGGAGGGAAGAAGTGGTTTGCAGTCGAAGCCAAATCATTCGAGATTGAGATCGAAGAAGTAAAAAATGGTTTGAAAGGTTGCATTTGGGAGAGAAGAAAAGTGATCACTCGTGGGATCGATTCGGAGGCCAGCTTTAAGCCGCATTGTCGGGTTTAGAAGATTGTGGTAGGGCTAATCAGGTTTCGGGCCAGAAAATGTACGGGAAGAGGATGTGAAGGCGCACAAATGGAAAAGGTTCTAAACTATCCGGGGTGTTCATCCGATGCTCCTAAGGGACTAGGGGGAAAAACTATAACCCGATGCCCTGTATGAAACTAAGATAGCTCAAATGATGATTTAGTCAGGCAATGCGGCAGCTGGGGTAAGATCCGATGAGATCCAAAGGAAGAGAAGGTTTCGGGAAGACGCAAAGGAGGAGAAGCAAATAACGCCGAAGATCTCCGCCTGCGTCATATAAGCCGATTCTCAACCCTTTTGCAGAGGTTAGTAAACCAGAGAAGACACTTGGTGGAAAAGTTGCCTATGTCAAAGTCGGGGAAGAAGAGGTTGTGAGTTATTGGACCAACTGCGCAGATGCCCGTGCAGTGGTGGGGTCTGTGGACTCGCATTCCGGGTCGAGGTCGTATGAGACGGGCGAGATGCACGGAACATCAAAAATCTTCTCGCCGTAGTCAATTGGGAAGGGGCCTTCCGCTTTGAGTTTGAAAGTAAGGAAGAGGTAGATCACAAGTTTGGGAAAAGGCGCTGGGACCAACCCGTTCACCTAAGAACGTGGGAGAAGACATGGGATGTAGCACCCGTGGTTTTTCGAGAGAGCCAGAGAGTAGTGGGACTCCCAGCACCCGTGGAGTAGGACCGCATTGAGAAAATTGAAGACGATGTGGCTGATTCCTAGCGCTTGACAAGGAGGACCGGCGGAGCCTCAGCGAAATCCGGGGTGGGCGAGATCCTGGTAAGGTGGAAGAAACCTGAACCTCCGAACACAGTTGAGGTGGCGTATGGCGGAACAAGGTTCCGGTTGCAGCTATGGTGGGAGTTGTCTCCACAATACACGACAGTCTTGAGTCCAGATGAGAAGAGAAACCCTAGCTCCTACAGGGACGACGAGGGCGATTCACGCGCCTGGGAGAGAGTGGATGGTGTGGCTTTCGAGGTTGCAGGAGGAGACGTGGGTGACAAGCACCCGCCTCACTGTATCGACTGATCGGCAAAATTTTCTGGTCGTACGGGTTTGCGGGCAAATCGGTGGGTCAAAGTTCGAGTCGAAGGACGGCCAAGCTGGATCGAGGTGGGCAGGAGACGGTGGGCTTATCCAAAATTCCCAAATTTCTTTCCGCCGCGACGTGCAAAGCTGAGAGCGCATCGGTGTTTCCTTGGGCTTTCACAAATTAAACAACTGGCTTTAAACCGCCCAAGTACTAAGGCCATTTTTCAAAAAAAGAAGGCGCCCTCAAGTAATCCGCACCCTTCCGCTTTTTCTTTCAGCCAGGCTGGCAGATTGAACACCGAGACCAAAATTATGGGAGAGTAGCAAAGCAGAAACGTCCTGCTATTGTGGAATCACAGAATAGAGGCTCCATCGATCTAATCTTGCTTATTAAACAAAGTTCTGGAGATGTCAATGCCTATTGTTAATTCCTCTTTTTTTCGGCCTGACCCCTTTCAAGGGGGTTCTTTAGGTCCTGGGGTTCACTTGTTCTAGAGGAGGTGGAGGGTGTACTCACAAGGAGATTGTGGCGAACAAATGAAGTGGAGGAAGCAACAAGAAGGTATGTTGGTGGAGTACAGGCAAGAGGGAGGGCATCAAGTGAGGCGACTCCTTACAAAGAAGGGTATGAAAATGGGGAGGACAAAGATGTCAGTAAAGTTCAAATAATTTCGACGGCGATCGAGGCTTTGAGACTCGACATTGAACTCATGTGCAAATGGTGAAACCTGCATTAAAGAGACCGAGACGGACAGACGCCTAAGCTTCTAGGTGAACGGAACTAAAAAAATTAGAGTGCACAATAAACTACGGGGGGCAGAGAGTTGGGAAGAGTGCAAACAGAGATAGGGGGAATTTATTGTTAAAGTTAGATGAAGACTCAAAATCTTATCGTGAATGTGAGAGGCGACAATCCCGAGAAGAGAAAAGTGATCAAGCATTTATCGTGGATCACGCGGACTAGGTGTGTCTGCAGAAACCAAAGCTCAAAATATGAATCAGTTAGCTGGCAATGGCCTAAAGGGTGGAGATTTCTCAGAGGGTGGCTGTTGATGCTTCGGGGTCCGCCGGAGGCATCCTGTTGATATGGGATAAAGAATCTTGGAGGTCAACGAGACAGTGTGCGAAGTTTTACTGCTTCCTGCTCATTCCGAAATGTGGAGGATGGATTCCATTGGATCTTCACAGGAGTTTATGGTCCAGTTCTGCACAGCTTAAAGGAAGAGATGTGGGAGGAGCCAGGTCGCTGGGAGAGGTTTATGGACGGTCTGCGTATTTGGGGGAGATTTAATGCCTCCATCTCACCCAACAGCAATAGGTGGAAGAATTACTCAAAGCATGCGCTGTCATTTTCATTGATTTAATAGTGAGACTTGCTCTCTTTACAGTGGGGCCTTTACGTGGAGTGGGGGCACCAATGGCCAAACTATGTCTAGGATTGACAGGTTCCTAGTCCGGGGGACTGGGAAAGTTATTTCAGTAGAATCACACAAAGTACCCTTCCTAGACCAGTTTCGGACCACTTCTCTATCCTCTTAGATGGAGGAGGTATCAGATCAGGACCCTCCCCTTTTCGATTTGAAAATATGTGGTTGAAGGCTGAGGGCTTTAAAGACCTCCTTAAAGGGTGGTGGCAAGGGTTTAGTTTCAGTTCCCGTAAGTTTCATATTAATGAAAGCCAAGTCAAAAGGAAGCTAAAAGTATGGAATAAGGAGGTTTTGCAATGGGCATCTAGGAAGGGCCAAGCCCTTTAGAGTGGATTGTCAGATAATGTGGAAAAGGAAAGGGAGCTGTCTTTAGAAGAATCTGAGGAGAGAGCTAAAGCAAAGGACATCATTTAAAATGGTCGTTGTCGAGGAGGCTTTGAGACAAAATCAGCAGCTCTCGCTTTAAAGAGGGGGATGCTGTAACACCGGTTTTTTCCGATAAATGCAAATTTATAGAAGGAGGAACAATAAACAAAATCAAAATCACGGTGTAGCTCACCGATAGATACCGCCAAGTATTCGGGAAGGGATTGCTTGACGAAGCTAAAGGACAACTCGCCGGATCCAGTGCTCGCGTCCCGCTTCCTGGCATTTCCTTGGAGTGGAGCTAGGAATGTAGGATGCTTATGTGCTAGGAAGTCGCTTTTCGAGGAGGTCCCATGTACCATTGCCTGCCAATGGTAGTATGGCCCTGTGGCCTAAGGTTTCAATCGCTGTCCTTTTTGTTGGGAGTTTGTTAAAGGAGAAGTTATGGAGTTCTTCAAGGAATTCTATGAGAGGAAGAAATTTGTAAAAAGGTTAAATGCTACCTTCCTAGTGTTGATTCCCAAAAAAGGAAACGTTGAGGATGTAAAAGATTACAGGCCCATTAGTTTGCTAGGAAGCTTATATAAGATCCTTGCCAAGGTGCTGGCGAATAGACTGAGAAGGGTGTTGAACAAAGTGATCTCTCCATCCCAAAACGCCTTGTCGGCGTAGGCAAATCCTAAGGCCTTAATCGTTAATGAAGTCAGGATCAGTGTTAGGAAGGAATGATGGCTGAGTATGCAAGTTAGACATATTGAAAAGGCTATGATCATGTAAATTGGGAGTATGTGATTGAGGTTAGGAGAAGAATGGGTTTCGTCAAAGATGGATATCTTGGATCTCTCTTTGGTATGCCCCAATGGCTCTCCTCTTACTCTATCCTTATCACCTGGCTTCGGTATTTTCAAGTACAAGCGGATTCAGGACCCCTATCCTCAGATTCTTGTTTGGGAATGGATATCTGGGCGCACTGCAAACAAGGTCAGGAAGGGAATTTCGGGCCGGATGCAAAATCGGGGCACTAGAGAGTAGGGAGGAGCCGGAGGTGTCACACCTTCTCTATAGATGATACCCCTTGCTCAGAAACAATCCCGACCAACCGGCTTGCTCGAGATGGATTCGATGTGGTTTGAGGTCCCATCTACCGAAATCAACTTGAGTAAAAGCCAGATTTTCCTACTGGGTGGCTGAGAATATTGAGGTGTCGACAAAGACAGTTAGGTCAGCAGCCGGCCACGCTCTACCACGCATTTGGCCTTCCACCTGGGCTCCAGACAAGTCGGGCGATGTGGGATACCATCGAGAAAGGTTCGTATGATAGCTAGGTGGAAGGCCAATATATTTCCAAAGGGGGAGTTACACTTATCGTAAGTACTGGGCCTAATCTCCTATCTATTTTATGTCGCTCCATCCTGTCTAGTGTAAAGGTTAGAAAAAACCAAGAGGGACTTCCCCGTGTGGGGAACCTGGATAAGAAGCCCACTTGGTGAGTCGCTACTGCGGTGCGCGCATAAGAAAGTTGGCTATTAGTCGAGGCTTGTACAATCTAAAACAAGTTTTGTTAGGAAATGGTTGTATGCCAGAAACGAAAGGAATTCCCTTCGAGGTGATTTATTAGAGCAAATTTGGGAATCACAAAGGTTATGTTCTTGAATTAGAAACAGCTTTGGACAGTTTATGGAAAGAACAGGAAAGGATGGGATTTGGTTCGCTTTAAATTCAAAATTGCAAAGGCAATGGTAACAGAGCTCATGGAAAGATGCCTGGGAGGAGGCTTTGTGCATAACGTCCTGCTGTTGCTTAGCTTGGCAGCCGTAAAGATGCGATGATTAGGAGTCAGGATGTTTCGAACGGTGGTGGATGGTCCCCTCGCTTTAGCAGGCCTTTCAATGATTGGGAAGTGAGGGAGGTGGTGAATTTTATGAAAATGATCCATCCCTGGAAAGTGGTCGCAAATAGGGAGGACAAGTTGGTCTTAAAAGGGGGTACGCCCAACGTTTATTCAGTAAAGCTCTTGTATGAGGCTTTAATCGACTTGAAGCTCAGATAACACTTTTTCCTGCCTTTATCAACTGGGAATTATGGCGTCCCTTAAAGGTGGGTTTGCTCGGGAGGCGTCTTGGGAAGGTGATGACTCTGTGACCAACTCAAAAGAGAGGAAGATCTCACCAACAGATACTCCTTTGTGAAGAGGAGGATAAACCCTAACCATCTTCTGGCCTCATTTGCTCGGCGCGTAATGCTTTGGGAACTCATTAGCTATATGGGTTTTGATGTGCCTTTCCTTTCTCATGTGGCAGTCCTCTAGCCTTGCAGAACAAATGTGGCAAGAAGCAAGAAAGTTTGGAGGATCAAGGCCAGGCTCTTTTCGGCGCAGGGTGCGAAAGAAATAGAGTGGTCTTCGAGAATGGAGATCTTTCTGTATAGATTAAAGAATTCATTTCAGAATCTTTGCCTTGGGCCAACGTGTCTAGTGGGGGTTAGGGACAAAAGTATTTGGATTTTTTAACTCGATGGGGTATAGGTAATTGTTTTCTGCTCAGTTTTTTCTTCATGTTTTTGGTCCTTCTCCAAGCTTTTGTCCTTTGTATACTTCCAGCAGTACTTTTGGGGTTGAGCCTTGTCGTTTTTTGTGATCAATGCATGTTTCTTTATCCATCAAAAAAAAAAAATTACCTAAATAGCACATGCTTAACCTAACAAGCCTAAATTATCTTATAAGCCCTTGAGAAGTTGAATTTTCTTTTTATTTCTTTAGGGGAATAAAAACGAAGAATCCGAGTCCTCAATTTCTTTTCCAGAACTTTTCTGCAACACAAAGATATAATTCCTAGCCATAACCCAGAAGAAAAAGAAAAATGCCCTAGAAAATTGTAATGTATGCATTTCCAGAAAAAAAAAACCGACTTCAAAAAAACGGAACAAAAGTAGAAAATAAATAGCCCTCACTTTTTCCCCAGCATCTCCTCTCTTTCCCTTCTTTCCATTATCGGTTGAAGCCTTAGCAGACCCTAAAAGCAAACACAGACGGCTTATTTCAAATACAATAAATCAAGTACCCCAATTATGGTTTATAATAATCATAATAATAATACAAACCAAACCTCTGTTTGGCTGTCGAGAGAATTTAAGGGGAAAAAAACTAAACGAGCCAAGTACAAATTGGTTCGATTAGCCCCCAGTTTTTTTTTTTTTTTTTTTTTTTCTGGGAAACCAAGACAAATTGAAGCAGGAAAATCAAAATCTGTATATAATTTGAAATTTCTGAGGTTTTGTCAGGAAGCAAACAGACCTTGAGAAGGTCGTGGAGGGGAAGGGGAAGTGAAGGTCATGAGCTTGCTAAGTTTGGAGGGCAAAGCGTCGAGTTTGGAGAGATCAGGTGGGGGTGGGAGTCTGTCGGATCCTCCATGTGCTGCTTGGAAGTTCTTCTCTCTTCTTCTTCTTCCTTTTCCTCCCATCTTTCTCTTTCTGTGTAACACTAAACCCTACCTTCCTTTCCAACTCATTTAAATCAACATTTTTGTAATAAAAAAATTATTATTATTAGTTTAAAATTTTTAATTATAGGAAACAAACCATAAAAATGAAACTGTTGTGCCACAAAATAATTCAATGATTTACCATTTTTTTAAATAACAAAATTATTATTATATTTAAATTTTTATGCATTTCTTTTATTTTCTTTTTCTCTCTTTTCCCTCATACATCATACATTGTCTAAAACTTATAAAACATATTAAAAAAGTTGCATTTCCTACTTTTTATTTTAAAATAGAAAAATAATAATATTATAATAAATAGGGAAAATTATTATAAAAATCCTAAACTTTTAAAAGTGTTATCTTTATATCCTGAATTAAAAAACTTGCTTTTAAAATATACCAACTTCCATATTTGTTGTAATTCTAACCTCGAACAATTCGAACCAAACTCTAAACCTAGATCCTTGCCTACATGGAAACCAAAAACGACATCGTTTTATAGCTTTAAAAACGACGTCGTTTTATAGCTCATTGCTTCTCTTTAACGAACTCACAAGTCGATCTCCTTACTCTCGAAGACATTATCTTCCATCACCATCTCAAATTGTTATGAAGCTCTTTCCTTCTCGCTGACGAACGATCCGGTGAAGCTCTTTTGTTCTCCTTCCTTATCTTATCTCAAATTGCTTCTCTCATACTGTTATCAAGTAAGGGTTTCGGTAGCACTCTTTTTTCGGTTCGACTCGATTTGTGGAGTACGAGAGCCCCAGATCAGAGATACTCACGATACTAAATCACTTTATCGAAACACGAAGCGTTGTTTCGGTTGGCATAAAGTTCTTTCAAATATCACGAAAAAGCATTTTTAAGAGGTAGACCCGTTAACATTACATTTATACAAAGAAATACGATTACTATAAGGACACCGAGCACTTTTTTAATGATTCCTGAAAATAGATGTTCGAGTTCAAATTGTTTTACAAAATCTGCATGTTAAAAAAATAGAGTGAATGCGTATGTCGGGCATCTCGCAAATCTTTCTCTATGACTTCAGCGCTCCTCGATCTTGCTTTTCGTTTCTGTTCGATTGATTACTGCGCATAGATAACATTATCGTAAGTTTCGTAGCGAAGTGAGTTTATCTGATGGTACATCTTTGAGTTTAGAGTCGAATCATCTTGATTTTACTAAATAAAACTTTCAAATCTTTTGGATGATCAATGTCGATACAATGCATATACTTATTTCATATACAATCATTTATGATTGATCATTCCCAAATATACACTTTCATATACAAATAATCATTTATAACCAAATCATGCATTTAATCTTCTTTTCATTTCAATTTACATAATCATACTTTTCAATTCCAATATGTCAACCATTCAATGTCAATTCAATTCTGCCCTTAACAAATTTAACCCATGTTTGATATACGAGGATATCGGAATCAACGTACTTGATCACACGTGAAGTATGATGGTAGTATAAAACATTTGTTTTATAACACTGATTCGGTCATTTGGCTGTATTTGATTATTAAAAAATCAATTCATGAACCTTCACCGAATATTGTCACAGAGTACGCTAATCGGGTGATACATCAATACGTTTGTTTGCAATGCGGTAATTTGGCCTTTATTAATTATACCGTCTATCGCTAATGCGAAACTAAGCGATTAACATTATATTAGGAAATTTGAATCCTTTATAAAGCTCTGATTACAATATGTACATTTGTATAAATAGTTCATTTTCAATACTCATGCAATTTTCATATGCAAACATTTCACGATCAATTGCCTCAAATCAATTAAAACAAATCAATATGCTTTTCTTACACATTTAGAACAAACATTTCAAATCTTGAAACGAAAATAGGAGAACATAAAACAAACGATCATCTGCTCTTTTTGCCTTGCCTTTAATCTCGGTCCTAAGTTAGGTGATCCTCACCAATCCCTAGCAAATCACACACATCACATTTAGTAAACTAGCACTACTCACATTTAACGAATATTGTTTTGCCGATGCGTCGAGGTACGATACATTTTTTTCACTTAGTTTCATTCTTATTTGAACCCCGCCATTAGTCATCTATTAGGGTTCCTATGATATCAATGTACGAATATGAGGTGTTCGAAAACAAAGATAAAAAATTTTTCTCGCTATGAACAGTAGCTACGCCGCGGCGTACCCGAGGGGTGCCATTTTTGGAACCTGCGGCCTCGTCGCGGCGGGTATCCATGTAGCGTGGTTCACGCCCCTGACGTGGGTTAAAATTTTCTTGTCAGTGTAGGAGCTCGATATTGCCTAAAATTTTCCAATTTTTGCACTTTTGCGATTTTTCTTCAAAATTACCCCAAAATCCCAAAACAAAACATGAGAATCACTCTCAATAATATCCTAATATCACATCTAAATAACCCATGAGGTGAAACCTATGGATGGATTAGAGGTTTTCTTGATATCCGTCGACTTTCTAGGGTTTAGGTTCATACCTTGAAACTCTATGCCCTAGCTTCCTTCTTCCTCCTTGATCACTTGGAAACTAGAAATGGGGATGATCTCCCACCAAAATCACTTCTTTCCAAAACCCTAACTTTCTCCTCTCACTCTCCTCTCAATACCGTTTTTGCTTAAATGAGCATTCTAAGACCAAATGTCGTCTAATATCACTTATCCATTATAAGGTCATGTTTGGCTTCCTCATTAAATCCCATTTTCCATTTTTTTCACTTAAATCTTACTAGTCTCCTTATTTTCACATTCACTCATCATTTATTTCACATTAGCATTTAAGCTTATCATTTGACCCTTAGGTCCTCATTTTACAAATTTTCAAATTTGCCCTTTTTAAACAGGTTTATTTAAGGTTCAATCAATTTCTCATTTAGCATATAATATTTAATCACATGCTCATATTCATTTCACTTTTCACAATTTATCCCGAGTTTTCTAGGAAAAACCAGTTGTTTCCAATTTATACACGGAATATATAATAGGAATTATTATAAGTCTAAGGTATTTTGAAATGTTCTGAGTTTCGGTCTTATTTTTCCCGTATTAGTCGTTATCAGGTAACTTTTCTCTTCTTCCTGTTTGTGTGTATTGGTGATTTGGATTATAGGATTTTGTGTTTTTCAATAAGATACGGGATTTTAGGGTTTCTCTCCTCTAATCTTTTTCAATTTGAGATTAGGGTTAGTACACAACCCTCTTTTTTTTAGGTTTTAGTTTCTATATAGCATGTTGGACTAGGGTTCTATTTTCGGTTCATTGATTTCTCTGGAATTTAGGTTTTAGTTTACAACTCTCTTCCTCTAATTTTTTATCCATTGATTTATCTGTGATTTAAGGTTTCGTTTTGACTTGGGTGTTATATTGAACTCTCTCCTTCACCATGAGTTCTTTAACTATTGATAATTGTGAAGAGGTTGTGAGGGATTATTGAGAATATCCTGTAATTTGTAACTGTGTGAAACCTGCGAAACTAAGGACTTAATGGACAAATAAAAATCTTGCTCGACGGTTCTGGAATTGCTTGCAAGAGAAGGTAAGCTGTAATTTTTTGCAAACTTAGTTCATTGTCTATGTTAACTTAGTTTACAATTGCTGTTTTTGATCAAATAATGTTGAAAAAGTACTGTACTGAGATTTTTGCAAACTTAGTTCATTGTCTATGTTAGCTCAATTGACAATTGATGTTTAACAAATGATGTTGAAAAAGTCTTGTATTAATTCATGATTTTAGTTCATTGATGTTTTTTTGTACTTCTTTTGGATACTAATATTAATGCATTATGTTGTTGTTAGGGAAGTATTTGTGATTACTTCTTATGGAGTATGGAAGCGACAATAATTCTTAGTGAATATGTCAATGGGTGAAAGGCTCCACTCATTCTTTGCTAACAGCATGAGGATGGAGGGAATGGTCTTACTTTATGAATTCGAGTTAGAATTATATAAGTCAAGATTGGAGATTGACATGATTAAATTAAAGCTACAGCAAGCTGAAGAAATAAAAAGCATGTTGAAGAGGGAAGCTTGGTTCTACAAAATCGCATTCGAATTATGTTTATTGTTTATTACGTTTGTGTTTGCAATTAACATGTAGGACTTGTGATTCCTACTTTGATCATATTTGAGATTTTGTAAACCAAATTGGTCACAATTGCAATTATTAGGACTTAGGTTGTTGTTTTGCTTGTAGAGGTGATGATCAAGTCTCTCTTCTATGATCTCCTTTCCCAAATGATTTGTATAGTTCTGGAATGAAAATCATATTATCAGATTTATCATTTGTTAGACCTTTAAAACTACGTTGTATAGCTATCACCAAAACTAACAAATGGTAATTTTTGGAAAAATGGTTTGTGTGGCTAGTTTGTATGGTTGGTTTGTTGGAAAAATAGTAATTTTTCATGTGACATAGGGTATATCAAACAGTATGGCAACCAAATCTACGTAAATATTCCTATTTAACAATTGTCATTCATTTCACAATCTATCAGTAGGAATTTAGCAAAATAATTTTCAAACAAGAAACTTATTTTCTACTGGCAAGTTAACAACTGACTGCTATTTTACAATTGTTAATGTTCCTATTTAAAAACTGTCATTCATTTCACAATCAAAGTTGTTCCCAATGTTTTCAACTAGAGGGAATTGCTCATCATATTTTCTTCAAACCAAATAGAGAGAGCGCACAATTCCAGACTTAACTAGCATATACATAACTATCATAAACCATTGGAAACCAACATGATTGTCCTTAATAAATCAGTTACCATGAATAAATCACCTGATATATCAAAATGATCAAAATGAAACACATAATGATTACTAATGAAAAATGATAAAACCATAATAGTTCCTTATTTAACAACTGTTCACTATCACCATAATAGTTATTGAATTTCTTCAAACTAAAAATAGTTTTTATCAAAATATGGGATAAATCAGTCCATGTTCACAATGGAATGTCAACTCTCTTCAATAGTGGGATGTTAGTGGAGGTTGCATTTCTTGACGGTAGATATGCGGGGGAATGGTTGGCGCGACATTGACTTGCTCTACTGATCTCCTTATAATGCTACTTCCTCTTCTAACTTGATTGTTTGCCTCACTTGATGAAAACTTCTTTGGTCGTCCTCTTTTCCCCTAAACCAATGAATGATACATTAAATGAAGATGTCAATATGCTATTCTATTATAAAATTACATGATAAACACAATGATAAGTAAACTGGTCACTTATTGGAACTTTAATATGTTGTATAAAACTTGAATTATTTTTCTCTTTGCAAGTTCGGATGTGTCCAACTCCTTTACACAAATGACAAGTCATTTGGACATTAGACCATCTCAACTTTGTTGTTTGTGTTTCAGGGATGTTGACAGCTTCATCTACTTATCTCTTTCTCAATTTTTTTGGACCTTCCTAGTTGCACTCTAAATGGTGGAGGCAATACTTGTGCACCTAAAGCCTTAAGCCACATATCTTCGCCATTAATTGGAAGGAAGCCACACCACCTCTCATGTGTTGTAAGACCCGATAAAATTTCAATTTTTAAGGAAAATGGCAAAAAGCAGTAATTTCGGCCCAGCCAGAAATTTTAGATCTCGGATGTGAAACGGACTTCTTAGTTGAGATAAAATATGAGTCTAGCTAACACGTCGAATTAGAGGCAGGTTGAAATTTCACGTTTTTAGAGGCGTTGGGTGTCGGTGTAGTAAAGCGGGTTTAGAACATGTGATTTGACAAAGTCACTCTTGTGTACTCATGTGACACATGTTGCATAGTAGAGAAAGGAAAAATGAATGGCCTGGGTGTGCCAAGTGTCAAAAAATCGAAAAGGTTATGATGAATTATTTGAAATGTTAATGATAATAAGACAAGCTTGAATAGTTGTCTTCTGAAGCAAGAGCCGCGTACAAGGGAGAAAAGAAAGATCTGATGCTTTAGGGTTATTGAAATCTAGAGAGAGAAAGTGTGCCTTCTCTACAGATTTCTAGGCTGATGACATCGGTTCTGTAGAAGCAAGCAAAGATTGCTACGTGTGGGGACTACGCGTGGGCAGGTTGGTAGAGTTGAGCAACTCCGAGAGGTAGGGATCTTTCTGGTTTGATGTTTGGCTGAAGCCATGTTTATGGTTAGAATGACGAGGCTTGATTTGGCCAGTAATTCGGTCCTCAAAACCTTTGAGCCAAGTGAAAATCCCAAATTTGGTGGTGTGAGCGATGGCAGAGGTTTCAGCATTCATGTGAATAGTGACGTGATTTTCTTGGTGTGAAAATGTGTTTTGTAAGTAATTCGAAATGAATTGCTTGTGTTTGTTAATTAGCCCATGTGAGCTAATTTTGATGTTATTTGTGTGAAAATTGAATAACATGATTGTTGTGAGTAAATTATGTTAATATATGCATGTGAATTGTATTAGCATAAATTATTTGGAATTGGCATAATACATTTCATATCTGCTTTGGGACGGCTAGAGTATTAGGTGTGAGTGCGTAGTTGTGAGGAAATAAACAAAATAAAAATGTTTATGAAGAAGAATTTCAACGGAAGATTTTTAGTTGTGTTGGGAGGTTGTCCAGCAATTCACGTCGAAGGGGCCACATGAATTGTTTAGAAAGGTTATCCAGCGGTTGCCTCGGAGGGTTGTCGATATTTTAAAAACTTCGGTAGTGTGTTTTCAAGAACAAATAGCTTTTGTTTTGAAAACGGATTATTTACCACACCGGCTTAGGCATGTGAGGAGTCGGTGAGGACTCGTGTGAACGTCGAGTAGGTTCATGTAATTGCTTGAATGTGATTGTTTGCCATGGCATGTGCATAGGTGAGGTAACGTGTAGGAAGTGTCTCTCTCCCCGGGCTTTGCTCGCCTGTGGGGATCACTATTTCAAGTACAGGGAGCGATCGGGAAGGCGGCACTCACTAGAGGCCACGTGTTAGAAGAAAGCTGACTTGTAGCTTTGATATTGTTGTATAACATATATTAAAAATTGTACATTTTAATATATGTTTGTATTAAGAGTAATGTATTAACTCTTGAACCATGTAAGATAGTTGGTTGGATATTTTTAGTGAGTATTGATGCATGGGTCCAAGTGGCCATTTTTACTCATTTTAATTATATATGGACCCGATGTGGTCATTGTGAAATGTTTGGGACAGGTTGTATTTTGGGTAGAGCTCCCAGTACAAAGGAGACTCTGCCCGATTTTCGTGAGTGGTGTCGAGTTACCTGGCGATCGCAGTATTCCTTGAGTTAGAGTTGTCAGCGAGCCTTTGGTTTGGGGCGTCGCGAGCAGTATGAGCTTAGGCCATCACAGTGCCTGGGACTTGATGGTTTCTTTGGTAGATCACGCATTCCTTGTGCACTTTGATGGTTGATGTGTTGTATAAAATCTTGTGTATGTTATGTGAATTGTGTGAATTGTGTGCTTGGTGAATAGAACATAGGAAAAATGTTGAACACTAGGGTTTAGTGTGAGAACAAGTTGTTTGAGAAATTTTGGGCAAATAATCCAGAATTAAATGAAAAAAAATGATGTGAATAATTTTTCTAGGTTTCAGGTAATGTAAGCGGAAAAAAAAAATTAAAAAATTTTTAATAAATTTATTTGGTTTCTTGGAAAATTTAAAAAAAAAAAAAAAAATATATATATATATATATATATATATATATATATATATATATATATATATATTTTGGTGGTTTCATTAGTGTGCTCATACGCCTTTGCTCATTTGTGTATTGTGGCCCTTGTATTTGGCGGAGTGTGTGGCAGAACCCTAATAGGTATTGTGGCCTATCCTCTTCGCCGAGACCAGCCTCACAGGCTGTGTCACGATCTGATCATTGTATTGGCGAGGCTCGGATGGGCGTGCCCATCTAGTCTGCATACGACGGATATTTTTTTCATATCATTTTCTTTTTTTCATTCACTCTTGGAAAACCACCAATATATATATATATATATATATATATATATATATATATATATATATATATATATATATATATATATATATATATATATATATATATATATATATATATATTTTGGTGGTTTTCGGTAGGCGCGTAAGAAAATGATATGAAAAAAATATATCTTCGAGAAGCGAAGACGATGGGCTGCCCATCACAGTCACAATACGTGGATTACATCGTGTTTCTGAGGGCGCTGAGAGAAGGATAGGCCCGTGCGATTGGGAACACGACACGACCCCGGTGATGTATCTGTGCGGCCGGCGTCTTGCGATATGGCCAGCGGCCCAGGCAGTTGGGGGTGAGTATCACGATACAAAGTTTTGTATCGTGGCCCGGGAGCTTGGCGAAAGGGCACGGCCGGCGGGGGGTTGTGTCACGATACGGTCTTTGTATCGTGATGGCGGCAGTTTGGTTGGCAAGGCGTGTCGATACAAGCGATTGCATCGTGACGGGAGGCGGCAGTGCGGGTGTGTCGTGAGGTGAACCCGCGATGGGCGCCTGGTGCGCTCCGCGATCACGGCGACCCGGCTTGCGCCCGCGTCTTGTGGCGGCGACCGCGACCGCGATGCGGCCGGGGGCTGCTGACCGCGGCCGGTGATGGGCTCGCGTCTGACCTCTGTATGCCGACCTGGCCGCGACACGCCCGGCTGGGTCGCGGTCTTGGCGCGACGAGTTAGGGTGTGCACTGGTGCATGACCCGATCTTGACTTAGTGCACTATTACAGTCCTTTGTTTGGGACACTGTTCATGAGCACTGTTCACGAGGTTTTCAAAAAATAAAAAATCAAATTAAATCGAAAAAAAAATTTTTAAAATAAAATAAAATAAAATTTTTGTTGTTGATTATGATTTAAAATATATTGAATTATTGTCTTGCATTACCTATGAATGCATAGACATAGTGTATGAAATATTGTTTTAGTATGTGAATAGTGTCTCGAGGCGTGTTCTGCCTTAGAATCTTGCATTAGAATTTAACTTGTCATTTGACATGTAGATGGCAGAGGACGAGGGCGTAGAGCCTCCACGAGATGTGCTTGAAGCACCCCGGTGTTTGACAGCGGGCTTTTGTTGAAATTTGTAGGGATTGCGGCTCTTTGCTATTACGCGGTACAGTGCGACGGAGGTAGCTAAGGGATGTCAGAGGTAACCTCAGAGGTTTAGGGCACATCATCCTCCCTACATTACGGGGGTGATTCGATGGTGGCGAA
Source organism: Tetrastigma voinierianum (assembly GCA_016808115.1). Lineage (NCBI taxonomy): Eukaryota > Viridiplantae > Streptophyta > Magnoliopsida > Vitales > Vitaceae > Tetrastigma > Tetrastigma voinierianum. The sequence goes on along the minus strand of JAEQBH010006515.1, from coordinate 52,012 downwards.
CCGTTGGTTCATGCGGTCGAAGGTGTTGGGGCTATGGAGATTACCTCCCAACACGACGGGTTAGACTAGTTTGTGTTCTAGCTGGAGGGTGAGGCCCAGTAGGTGGAGCCGGGCAAAGACCTCTAGAGACCTAGAGAGGCAATGACATAGGCAAAGTTCCAGGAGCTGTTCATGGGTAAGTATTTTCCGGATACTTTGCGAGACATGTGAAGGCTCGGGAGTTCCTAGAGCTGAAGCAGGGGACAATGACTGTGATGGATTATGTGGCTAGATTCACAGAGCTAGCCGGGTTTCTTTGATGACTACGTGGCCCACGGACATAGCTGAGTCGGGAGATTCGAGGAATGGGGGTTTGAAGTTGTCCATTCGGGCGGGACCAGTGGGACTTCGCCTCACAGGGACATGGACTCCGTGGTTGGGACGGTGCGACCGTAGAGAGAGATCGGGGATGCTTCGTAACACTCGGGATCACGGGTGTTAGTTGCAGGAAAGGAGAGTTGGTCTTCTTCTAGTTTGGGAAAGAAGCAGAGGGCTTCTAGTTCCACGGGGGACGGGGCGCGGCAATTGGTCGAGGGGCGGTCGGGTTCTGCGGTCCGCGCTTGGCGGATGGTGTGCTACCGCCATGCTTGACTGAACATATCGGGGAGGATTGCCCTCGAGCGAGGATCGGGGTTTTAGACCCAGCCTTGATCCGATCGGTGGTAGGACGGGAGAGGATCGATATATTCCTCCACGAGGCCGTGCAGGCGAAGAGGCCGGGTTGGGCGAGCGGGGGCCGGAGTCCACATGCGAGGGCGTCGGGGTTCGAAGTGTATACGCCATCACACTGCCGGTTGAGTCGAGTAGAATCTGACCAGGTTATACAGGGGTATGTTTTTGCTATCTACGCTGTAAGCGAAATTGTTGATTCTGGTGCCCTCACATTCATTTATTCTTGCATCGGTTGTGATAGAGTGGGCTTAGAGGTTGAGGCCTTGGAGGAGCCCTTATATGTGAGTTCTCCCCTAGGGATTAGGGCGAGGATAGGGATGATATGTCGTGGTTGAGAGTTAGAGATCTCGGGGATTCTACTCACAGTGGACTTGAGGATTATGGACATTTCAGAGTTTGATGTAATTCTGAGGATGGATTTGCTGACGACTACGGGGTCGATGTGATTGTGAGGCGTAGGAGGTTCTGCCACACGCGGGACGGTACTCGTGTTGTATTTCAGGAGGACAAGCATGATATTTTGCGAGGCGATTATGCGAGTCCAGTGTTAGGGACGGTTGGCGGAGTTAGCTAGCAAGTCTTACCACAGAGGGGCGAGTGAGACGGACTTAGATCTGCCTCGGGTAGTTTGCGAGTATGAGGATGTTTTTCCAGATGAGCTAGGAATTACCTCCCGCGAGAGGGTTGTAGATACGTATCGAGTTACACCCTGGTACCGCCCATCTCTATGACTCCGCGTAGGATGGCACCGATTGGAGTTAAGGGAACTCGAGAGTCCATTTCTACGGGAGCTATTGGACAATGGGTTCATTAGGCCAGAGCACTTCACCATGGGCACTCCGATTACATTTGCGAAGAGAAGGACGGGAATGCCGACGTACGTGATTACAGCCGGTTGAGCGAGTTCACGAGTCGAGTGAGCCCGTGCGGATTGGCGATTTGTTTGATGATTGAGGCGTGATCCTGCAGATGAACCTTAACGCGGTTACCATCGGCTGAGGGTTAGAGCGGATATCCTAAGGCGACTTTTAGGGCCAGCGTTATGGAAGCGGCTTTGAGTTTCTGATTGATTAGGATTGAAAATCATCAGCGGCATTCATGAACCTCGTCGTAGGGTATTCGACCCTTTATTTGGATCGGTTGTATTGAACCGTGGATGACATTTTGATCTACTCGATCGAGTGGGAGCATGAGTATCATTCGAGGGGATGATATTCTGATTGTTGAGAGACCATCATTTGTACGCCAAGTTCAGTAAGTGCGAGTTTTGGCTTACTAGGTGAGATTTTTGGGACACGTGGTGTCGGCGCGGCGTGATAGACCACAGGAAGGTCAAAATTGTGATGAGTTGGGAGAGTAGGAAGTCGGTCTTAGAGATCTGGTTCTTGGGATTGGCTAGGTATTACGGGAGATTCATTGAGGATTTCTCGATTAGCAGCTTTTGTGGCGAGTTGACCCCGGAAGAGTCGAGTTTTTATTGGGATAACCGATGCGGCATTCAAAGTTAAGAGGAGGCTTACTTGACTCCTATGATAGTCCGGGCGGACGGTACACACGGTGTATTGTGATGCTCGAGGGCGGACTAGGATGTGTTTAATGCAGATCCGGGGAGGGTAGTAGCTTATTGTTCCCGTCAGTTGAAGAATCATGGCGAATTACGCTGCGACATGGAGTTGGCAGCGTAGTTTTGCGCGAAGATTTGGCATGCTGCCTGGCGAGAGTTCGAGGTATTACTTTCGGACCACAATAGTCGGGAAATATATTTTCGCGCAGCGGGACCTCATTATGAGGCAAAACGTAGATGGATGGAGTTCTAGAGGATTATGACTTCACTTTGCATTACCACCCAGTGAGGCAAATGTAGTGTACCTGATACCACTCGGTCGAAAATCCACGAGAGTATTGGCTAATATAGCTTCGAGAGTGGCGGATGCGAGGCTGTGGGACCGGTTGGGCTATGAAGGCTATGCGGCGGCCACGAGAGTGCGTTGGGAGTTTATTAGCTACAGATCTGGCCAGTAGAGTGATCGAGTCGGGGGCGGGGCCGCGAATGGTGTCCGTCGGGGCCGGGTACAATCAGATGCAATTGGCGGGTTGGACATTCCACGCGGATGGTAGTCTTCCGGTATAGTGGGCGGGTAAGTGGTTCCCGGTTGGCGATTTGAGAGAGGAGATTCTCAGGGAATTTCACTCTGCTCTCGATTTGTCGTGCATCCAGGTGGCACGAAGATGTACCAGGATCTTCGTCGTCAGTACTACTGGAGCGGAATGAAGAGACACGTAGGGGACTTTGTTTCGACGATGCCTCACGTGTCAACAGGTTAAGGTTGAGCACTAGAAACCAGCGGGGCAACTTCGGCCATTGGAGGTGGCTGAGTGGAAGTGGGAACACGTCCGCGATGCGTTTGTGACCCACTTGCCACGGACGCCTGGGGCGTGCGGTATGGGTGATAGTGGGCCCAGGCTCCGCGAAGTCGACACATTTTTCTAGCGTGCGGATGACCTTCGTGGAGAGATTACCTTAGGTTGTACATTCGGTGCGTTGGTACACATGGAGTACCCGGTATCCATAGTGGCGGATAGGGACCGGAGTTCTGATTGCACTTTTGGAAGAGTTTCAAAGGTATAGGCTTATGATTGACCATGAGTATAACTTTCTGGAGCGGATGGCCGGTCATAGAGGACGTCACGGGTGTTAGAGGACATCTTTACTTGACATCGTCTGAGATCATGGGGTAGCTGGGAAGAGCCCTGCAGTAGGGTCGCCTGGCAAGCGGTTATCGAGGCGGAGGTATACGAGATGGCACCATATGAGGCATTGTATGGGGCCATGCGGATCAACCGATGTGTTGGGTAGAGCGTGGGAAGGCTTCATCAGTCACAGTCTGATTAGAGACACCTCTACGAGAAGGTGGAAGCGATCTGACGACGTCTTACCATTTCAGCGTTTATCTTGATGTACGGCGTCGACCCTTAGAGTTAGGAGTTGGAGATCGCGTCTTCTTGAAAGTGATGCCTAAGGAGAATTGGTGAGGTTCGACAAGCGCGGGGAAGCTATCGCCGGAGTTCGATGGGCCGTTCGAGATCTTTCGAGAGGGTAGGCATTGTAGCGTCTCGGTTGGCTACCGCCCGGTATGTCGGGGTGTCCACGGGTATTTCACGTCTCCATGCTCCGGTATACTCCGAGGATCTGGCTCGTGTGGTGGTTAGGGGAGAGATTGAGGTTAACCTTGATGGGACCTTCTAGGAGGGACCAGTGTGTATTATGGATAGCCGGGATCCCGGGTTTGCGGCCTTAAGACCGTGAAATTTAGTGGTCTTATGTAGCCATTGTAGAGTGGAGTCAGCGATAAGTCGCGAGCACTTGCGATCGCGGGCCACCTATCTCTTCTTGTGTAGGGATGAAGGTACGTGGTTTAGTCGTTTAATACTTAAATGACAAGTTTACATGCATAGTATAGTGCACGTTGCATATGCATGTGTTGTGTTGTGATTGTCCAGAATTTCGGGGCGAAGTTGTGCTGGGAGGGAAAATGTAGGGCGAGAAAGAATTACAATTTTGGAAAAAAAATGGCAAGCGATAATTTCGGTTAAAACCACAAATTTTCTAGATCTCGGATAATGACGGACTTCATAGTTAGGTCGTTTGAAATCTAATAACCGTCAATTTCATCAAATTCGAGACCGATCGAATTTCACGTTTTTGAGAGGCAGGGTGTCGAGTCAGGTAAACGGGTTTGAAGACATGTGATGTGACAAAAGTCACCTACTACATGTACCCATGTGACACATGTTGCATGAGTAGAGAGAGGAGGAGATGAGTGGCCTAGATTGATCAAAGTGTCAAAAATCAAGAAAAAAGGACATAGTAGAAAATGCTGAAATGTTAATGATAATAAGACAAACTTGAATAGTTGTCTTCTCAAACAAAAAGGCAACAAAAAACGTGTAGGGGAGAAAAGATGCAGTAGCCTGGGGTTTTTGAAATCTAAAGAGAGAAAGTGTGCCTTCTCTCTAGATTTCTGGTCGTTCGGACCGTCGGTTCTCGGAGCAAGAGCAAAGTTGCTCTACACGACGAGGACTACGCGTGGGCACCTATTTGGTGGAGTTCCGACAACTCCAAGAGGTAGGGATCTTTTCCTACTTTGTTTATTCTTTGGCTAAGAGCCATGTTTATGGTTAGGGATATTTTGAGGCTTAATTTAGCTGTAAATTTGGACTCAAAACCTTTGAACCAAGTGGAGAAAATCCCAAATTTGGTGGCCGTGAACAGTAACCCGAGGGTTTCATTGTTCATGTGAATAGTGACATGATTTTCTTGGTGTGAAAATGTGTTTTGTAAGTGATTCGAAATGAATTGCTTGTGTTTTCTAATTAGCCTATGTGAGCTAATTTTGGTGTTATTGATGTGAAAATTGAATAACATGATTATTTGTGAAGTAAATTATGTTAATATATACATGTGAATTGTATTAGCATAATATTTGCAATTGGCATAATGCATTTCATATGCCTTTAGAGGGTAACTAGAATATTAGGTGTGAGTGCGTGACATGAAGTAAACAAAAATAAAAATGTTTGTGAAGGAATTTCGGCGAAAGATTTTCAAAGTGTGTTGGAGATTGTCCAACAATTCACGTCGGAGGATTATGAATTGTTGGAGGGTTATCAATAAGGTCGCCTCGGAGGGTTGTACAATATTTTACCGAAACTCGGTAGTGTGTTTTCAAGAACAAATAGCTTTTGTTTTGAAAACTGATTATTTTACCCGCATTCGGCTTAGGCATATGTGAGGGAGTCGATGAGGACTCGGGACACGGGTTTGGGCATGTAGACATTCGAGTAGGTTCATGTAATTTCTTGAATGTGATTGTTTGCCATGACATGTGCACTTAGGTGGGGAGTAACCCACGTAGAAATTATCTCTCTTGGGCTTTGCTCACCTGTCGAGGATCAGCATTTCGGTCTGAGGAGCGATCGGGAAGGCGACACTCACTAGATGCCGCGTGTTAGAAGAAAGTCGACTTATTGCTTTGATATTGTTGTATAACATATATTAAAAATTGTACATTTTAATATATGTTTGTATTAAGAGTAATGTATTAACTCTTGAACCATGTAAGATAGTTGGTTGGATATTTTTAGTGAGTATTGATGCATGGGCCCAAGTGGCCATTTTTACTCATTTTAATTGTATATGGACCCGATGTGGTCATTATGAACTGTTTGGGACAGGTTGTATTTGGTAGAGCTCCCCGTACAAAGGAGACTCTACCCGATTTTATGAGTGGTGTCGGGTTACCCGACATCCCGCAGTGTCCATGAGTTATTGAGTTGTGTAGACGCCCCGATTTTGGGGCGTCACATGTGTGATGATAAAGTTTTCCACTCTGAAAAACTCATCAACATATTCTACTGGATCCCTTTTTAAGTAATGAATTGCTGCACATCCATGCACACAAGGAATACCTACAAAAAAACACATAAGCAAGTTAAATAACTATGTAATATGGCACGTATAGAAGTAATGCTCCAACAACTTCAAATATAATACCTATCAAAGTCCACCACCTACAACTACATACATGTGCCATCAAGTCCAGTGAATTGCTCTCTGAACATGCCCACTTGAAATTTAGCCCTATGCAAAACGACAATGCAATGCTTTATCTTACTCATATACATTCAACTTCTTCAGTCAGGAAAAATTGTATTTTTGACTCTTTTCATTATTTGAACTTGTTTCTCCATCATCTCCATCAAATTTTCCCTTATATAATCCAACATTTCAATTAATGGATTCTCCCTTCCTTTCTTAATATAATAGTTAAATGTCTCACAAATGTTATTATCTATCATATTAGACTTGCACCAAGTCTCTATGTATGTTCTACAAAAAGACTTAGGGCCTTTGTTCAGTAAGTCTTCATAGGCTTCATTGGACCTAAAGTCTATTCCAAAAGAACGACGAGACATTACTTGGAATGCATCTACAATGTCTCATTTTGATCATCGTACAAATCAATATGAACTGGAAGTTCAAAGGATCATTCATTTGCAAAATATTGCAAATCAATTTCTGTAACTGTAGTACAAAGAAAGTGACAAAGTTACCACCTTGACTATAATGCTCTAACACGAATTGATGACCTAAATGTGGCCAGTGTAGCAAATGAGTACAGAAGCCACCTGAGCGTGGAAGATCTATCGACTCAAAGACATAACCTTTGAAAGGAGAAAACAAGAAAAATTCATTTTAAAAGTACAAATACAAAACAAAGGTCCCAATAAAGACATATGGTGAACAAAAGGCTCCAACCAAGACATACGGTTAACAAGAAACCCATGTAGAGGCATACATCATTCAAAAGAACCTTAAAGATGTTCGAGATAAAGAAATAGCCCCTAAAGAGGCATACGTACCTTAATATTATGAAATCTCAATGAGTTATGTGCACAAGGGATATAAATGGTTTCAAAATGATATTGTTATCAATAATATTTTTGGCTTCCAAGTGGCCTTAGAGATCATAAGATATGATGAGGATCCCGAACCACAAAATGTGGAGGAATGTCAACATATAAATAATTGGCCAAAATGGAAAGAAGCTATGCAGGTAGAATTAAACTTGTTAATGAGATGAGAAGTTTTTGGACCTATAGTCAACACCTAGTGCAAATCTGTTGGGTATAGATGTTATTGAGTACGAAGCGCAGTAGAAAATAATAAGATCATAAGATATAAATGCAATTAGTATCACTTAAGGTTTCTTGTGGAACTTGAGTGTGTATGAGGAAAGCAATATTCACTGTATCATTGATCACAATTACTTTTGCTTTTAATAAAACCAGTGATCTCTGAAGGGCGGGACCTGCATATCATGGATGTTACTCTGGCTTCATCATATGGATCTATAGATGACATATATGAAAATCCCTGAAGGATTTAAATTACTTGAAGAAAATAATACAAAGTCTTCGTAATGTCTTTCGATCAAATTCTGGCGATCTCTATATGGTTGACAATCCAGGGCATGTGGTCTGATTCTTTGTAGCGATATTGCTGAAAGAAGGGTATCTGGCTTGACCTTAAATGCCCATGCATCTTTATCAAGAAATAGGAAATTGGACTTGCAATTATTGTTGTGTATGATGATGATTTAAATCTTATTGAGACTCCTGAAGAGCTCATAAGAACAATAAAATATTTGAAAAAGGAATTTGAGATAAAAGATCTTGGGAAAACAAAATTTTGTCTCAGCCTGCAAATCAAGCATTTCCCTATTGGAGTGTTGGTTCACCAATCAACATATACTAAGAAAATCTTATAGCGTTTTTATATGGATAAAACACGCCTTTTAAGTTCTCCAATGGTTGTTCGTTCACTTGATGTGAAAAATGACCATTTCGCCCTTGAGAAAAGGTGAAGAATTACTTGGTCCTGAAGTATCATATCTTAGTGCTATTGGTGCACTTATGTATCTTGCTAACTATACTTGTCTAGATATTACTTTCTCTATCAATTTATTAGCCAAGTACGTTTCTGCTCCAACCCAAATACATTGGAATGGTATCAAACATATATTGCGCTACCTCAAAGGGACAACTGATATGAGTTTGTTTTACTCAAAGAATCAAATCAACAACTGTTTGGATATGTTGATGCATGATACCTTTCAGATTCACATAAAGCTAGATCACAAACAAGGCATGTGTTTAATTGTAATGGAACTGCTATTTCATGGAGATCATTTAAATCAGACAATGGTGACCACATAATCGAATCATTAAGAGATTATAGCAATTCACAAAGCAAGTCGTGGATGTATATGGCTAAGATTGATGATTGACATATTCCAAGGTATATGGATCTCTCAAGGAATGGTTAAATGACATTATTTGAAGATGCTGCATGCATTGCACAAATCAAAGAAGGTTATATCAAATGAGATATAACTAAACTCATTTCTCAAATGTTCTTTTATACACATGAACTCCAGAAAAGTGGTGAAATTGATGTTCAACAAATACGCTTAAGTAGTAATATAGAAAACTTATTCACAAAGTCATTGACAACCTCAACATTGAAGGTAATATCTGAGGGTGGAATGCGCCCGATTAAGGGCGTGACATGAGAGTGTCTTATGACATGATGTTAATTACCTTATACTTTTTCCGCCGTCCTAATTTTGTCCCACTGAGTTTTACTGATAAGATTTTTAATGAAGCAATCCTAACAGACTAAGAACAATCTACAACATCATAAGAATATTATACTCTTTCTTTTGCTAGGTTTTATCCCATTGAGTTTTACTAGCAAGGTTTTAATGAGGTAATATTTTTTATGGTGGTCATTCAAAGATGAGTGTTATAAACCAATTCATTGTATGATGAATGACCACCAAATTTACAAAAGTTGAAATCTTTCATTGAAAGGTTCATGAACTTCCATTCACTCGTCTTAAAGATGAGTAATGGAAGCCTTGTCACATGAGCCTATAAAAGTCTTTACCTTTTGTAATAGCATCCTGGATAAGTTCTCTCTATATCTCCATCTCTCTCCCTTTCTCCTTCTCGATTCTCTCTTTGTCTCTTATTCATTCTCTCTTTGGATTTATATAATAAAGAGAATAATATAATTCTTTTTAATTTGGCATTTTGTCACACCATTTTACAAAAAATAATTCTTTTTACAGGATTTTATTCAGTTACCCAGACTACATTTGCAATTAAAACCAAATTTCATATACTTAGTAAATAATATTTTTAATTCAAGGTATAAATGTAAAAATCGCGAAAGTTCAAGATTTTTTTTCTATTTTCCCTAAAAATATATTTTTTTAGTTCAAGATATAAATGCAAAAATCTTAAAACTTCATAATATTGTTTATTTATTTTATTCTTTTCGTATTTTATCCTACCTCAACACCAATTAAAGATCAAATATAATATAATATAATTTATTTATTTTATTCTTTTCGCATTTCATGCTGTATCTAACCAATAAAACATATATACATTAACTGATAGGATAGAATATGTATATTATACAGTGTTCATACATATTTAATGGGATATGATGAGATAGAATATGTATATCTTACAAGAATCTAAAAGTGAAACCTCACAGGGAAAATCTTGATTCTGGTGGACGCACAGAACGTCTAGACCGAATGTTGCGAAAACAATGAAGGGTTCGGAATAAAGATTAGACATTGTGTGTGTAAACATTCGAACATCATTGGTCTGAATACAGAGATGAATATGCATTTCTCATCGAGGATACTTTGATTACTTCATCCAAGTTTTTTTTTTTTTTCTTTTGGTCCTACAATTCATTAAATCAACGGGATGCAAAGTTGAATTTGGCCACTATCCTCTCGAGAATCTATTTTGTCAGTTTAACTTCAAAAATTGCCAAAAAAAAGGTGGGGGAGGGAATATCATATACAATCATATAAGAAAAAATATGATAAAAAAAGAAATGATTGACAAAAATGAACAACTAAAGCCTCGGAACCTAAAACTCATCAATCCAATCAATCCCAGTGATGAGAGACTTACAACTGAAATCAGGACAACCCTGCTGGGGCATATCCATGTATATAACAACCCAGCATTCAGTGTTATATGTCGACTTCAACTTCCAACTTCCAACTTCCAGGATACACACGTATGTTACAATCGCCAGATGAGACGAGCTGTGAGCCAAAGAATCAATCATACACGATTTCTGAGTTGGGGCCAATGAACTTCGCCTTCTCTGTATTCAATTGACACCAGTATATTATAGCTGCTAGAGGGAAATCTCTATTCTCCTCCTCCGGAAAATCGAATCAAATCAAACCTCAAACCTAAATAGTTCCCAGCTTTTACTTTATGAGGGGGCTGAGCCCATCGCCTTCCCAGCCAAGCTTCAGCATTTGATCCACCACTTTCAAGCTCAACTGAAGAAATCAATAAGCAGCAGAATTGTCATGATTTGGTAAACAAACTATAGAATGAACAAAATGTTTCATCATGATAACCGGGCTCTTGGCCATTTGTGACAATTCAAATGGTTATATTCTCCTACATTTGATGAATTTTGCTATTCCATCCATCAATAAACCCCACAAGGGTTTGAAAAGGGTTTACTCTAACGCTGATACAGGCAAATTGCTCTGCTGCATGACTGAAACCATAAACTTAACAGTTCAAGGGATGATCCATACGGAAAAAAAAAATAAAACAATGCTCAACTTACAGTTGGGTCAGTAAAGATTATCAATTGTTTGTCTGCAGTTGACACCAAAAGATTTGTGTTGTCCTTATTCAGAGCAACAGCTGTAATATCATGCCCTTCTCCCAGCTTTAATGTATGAAATACCTGCAGCAGAGAATAATTGGCATGTTGGTGAAGTGGATAATGAAAATAACAAATGAGTGGTTTTTTTGTTGTTGGATTACAGTCGCCAATGCACAACAACAGACTGTGTCATTACTACTCTCTAAGTAACAGGAAGATGAAACTCATGCATGACGAAAAATGTTATTTTTATTTTTGGTTTATTACCTCCAATGTATGTAGATTCAGGAAGCAAATTGAAGGCGTTGATATATCCAATATGTAATTTTTCCTTGTTTCATCTGATTCTGCATCAAAATATTCATTCTCAGGCTTATTGAACCTCAAGTCACTGCTGTGAGCGCAGGCTGCCTCGTTTTCTGAGCATGAGTTTACTCCGATCAAAGCACTCTTGCCATTGACAGAAATCTCCATGCAACTGATGCTACTTGAGAAAGGAAGTTGTGCACTAGAAATCAGGATTCCGTTAAGAGTGAAGGTACTGAGATTATGAGAAATTTTGTTCCAAGTCATTATGATCCCTTCAGGTGAAAGGCAGATGGCATGGGCCTCCACACCAACAAGCCTTCTGATCAAGCGACCATTTCTTACAGAATGCAACAGAACATCAGATGATTGAGAGCATGAGACAACAATTCCAAGATCTGAACTAACACAACAACAGACTATTTCCCTGAAGTGGCCCCGAAGAATGTGCATGGGGCCCTCAATTCGCCGTCTCCTGCTTTTGTCTGCCAAAATATTTGCTAGAGTGTTACTGCTGGTTGAAGTAGGCGTGCCAGAGGCACTGGGGGGCTCTGATATGCTGCTTGCACGTGAAATGGATGCCCGATGTATCCTCCAGAGTAAGACTGTAGTGTCTCGGGAACCAGTCACAAGGTAGTTGCTATCAGGTGACAGAGCCAGGCAGGTCACTGGAGCACAATGTCCTCTGGCTGTTTCTAAGGCTTTTGCTCCATCTGATGATATTAGCCTTATGCTATTATCCACATGTCCACCTAGTCACAAAATGCAAGCATTAAATCAGTCATTGATTTATTGACACAAGAGAAGCCATAAGATACTAATGTATGTGATCACATCAAATGCCAGATTCGATTACAACATCTACCACATAACAGAAGTTACCACTGGGTTTCATGTGGGTTCTGTTTGCCCTAGAGAATAAAAATTAGGAAAAGTGTCGCACAATTTGATGACAATATGCATATGCATTATAATTGTACCACTGGTATGTCCAATATTTCTGCAGAAGGTGGCCATCCTAGGATTGGAGGGAGAAACCATTAACCATGATTTTGAAGGTACAGCAAAATTCTTATCCTGAAAAGACGTGATTCTATGCTGAAAGAATAATAGAGACATGGGCCTTCCCGTAGCATCAGATGGATCCCAATTGGAGAACTCAAGCCAAAGAAGAGCTGAATAAATCAATAGATGACTAGATAGCTGCTGACTCTCATTTACCCATGTATTTATTTATTTACATTTTTAATTTCCCCTTTGCAGGCATGGATCCTCAAGGATTCAGATCAGCAGTTATAAATCAACAAGTACTGACTGATACATGTGGTATAGGGAAGAGGGGTGGGCTAATATTACCTCCAGTTTGCTTCCCTGATGGGAGGGATAAATGCCTCATTGTCAGGGTGAATTCCTCAGTATTGATAAGAAAAAAAAGAGAAAAAAGGAAATTCCCTTGGCAGGCTGGGGATTACGTCCAACAAAAGCTAAAGAAAAAACATGTGAACCATGATATGGAGCACAGTTGTTTACTTCCTCAAAGGCTTAGACATCATTTATTTTGAAATGCTCCAATTTTTATCACTACAAGACAACACATTTTTCTTCCCAAATAATCTCTATCTGTCCTGCTCATGGACTTTAAGGGTCCAGAAAAAGAGGAGAACTATACAGTATTTTGTAAATATTGAATATTAAACAAAGAAGAAATTTCAAAAGACACAGGGCATGCCTCTCTACAAAATGTTGAGCTACGCAGTCAAGACATTTAGCCTGAATGAGAATGTTAAGTTGAGTGACTGGTAATGCTTAATAAGATGCAATGAAGTTAATAAGCTCAGTGAGTGGTAATGCAAAATAAAATATACTTAGGCTATGCTTGGTTCTTGAGACATTTGAGGGAAAATGTGAGGGAAAGAAAATAGAGGAAACATGAACGGAAAGAAAATGGAAGGAACATAAAAATTAGATCTGAAGCCAATAAATTGTTTTTACGTGCCACTTTGAACTCATATTACTTTAACCTTTTCAAATAAAAACTAAATAATCTAATACATGAATTTCTAATTAGTTTTAATTATATTTGATTTTCTTTGGTATTTTCCTTAGGATAACAAACATAAGAAAATAATTTTCCAGTAGCATATATTTTCTTTCCTTTATACTTTTAGAATAACCAAAGGGTGACCAGTGATCCACCAACAAGAAACAGTGGGAATCATGAATTAAGAGTTCTGTACAGAATATAGGCATCTAGAAAGAGGCTTTAAACTTATGGTTTTGTTTCAAGATCAAGATAACAAACAAGGCAAAAGGGTGCAGGATCGTTGGAAACTACTTTCTTGAAATATAATAGGAAATCAAAGAGGTATCCCTTTTTCAAATTAAAAAAAAAAAAAAAAAAAGTTACTTTCTCCACTAAAGCTTTCATAGAGCTGATAGGCAAAGTAAACCGATAAAATAAATTTCATTAAACCAAATAGACAAGGACAGACATCAGAAGAAGCCTTACCTGTGATAATTTCTTTGTCACAAGTGATGGAAACAATGGCTGAGCTTCTAATTCCTGAGGTCGCAAAAGCTAGTGCTCGTGGAAAGTGCAACTCATCAGAACCAGAGCCAGTTGGACTTTTGAACATGCGCATGAATGTTCCACTACTGGAGCTTCCAATGGCCTTTCCATGATGGAAAAGAAAAGGTGTCCCCTGGCCATCAGGTGTGTTTGGCTGCCATTTGTGTTGTACTACATGTGCAGCACAGACATTCATTATCAACAATTACAATGGATCTGAAGATGCATACATAGCAGCAGCAGGTAGATTGCAACGCTCAGGTTTTGGAACAGCATATGGTTTGACTTCTTTTGGGTTCGAAAGATGGTCTGATACAAATCCAATCAGTATCATGATGTCACTTTTTTTCCACATTTCTGAAAATCCTATTATGAACAAGAACAAATCCTGAATGGGGGAAAGCTGGAATTTTATGCCAATGGGACTTTGAATAAGAAATGACTAGAAACATCCTGCAAGCTTTGCATGGTAATAACATAAGCTGTAGAGGAACTATCTGGAGGGAGCCATCTTGGATGCTTTGCTGAGCTTGCCTCTTTCAGAAAATAATACACAACTTTTCAGACAACCACCCTACTATCAATCCAACTGATAACCCTAAAAGGGTTGCACATACATAATTTCATTATAAATTACAACATACATTAATCAGGCACATTAATGCATTCAACAGTAGATTACTGAGACTCTCCATTGCTTATGATGTAAATTTGGCTAAATTTAAATGAGTGAAACCAGTCTAGTGTGAAAAATATGATAACATAGTAAGTGTTCCTAGTTGCATCTCCAAAATGACGGAAAATAAGATAGCTTAAAGCAGATAATTGTAGAAGCAACCAAAAAGTTGGCCAAAAAGCAAGAGGCAAGGAAGATTGTTCCTGTATCTCCCAGTGCTTAAGACAATCATTTTGGAAATCTAGCACATCTTTAAATTCTTGCTAGAATCATTTTCCAGGAGCTGATACCCACATTCTATTGCCTCCATGAAAAAATAAAAGGAATATGTCGTATTGCTTTTGAGAAGCTACCTTTTTTTGATCAGTAAAGGTAGTATACTGATCAAGAGGACAGCGACTGCAAGGAGTATAATGGGGTATCGAAAGGAAGCCAACGGGGAAGCAAACAAGGAACAAAAAAACCTCTGAACACTCCTCACACAAAACCCTTATACTCACCTGCTCCCCAACCAAGACAAAAAAGCATCCTAGCTCTAGGAGAATGAACCAGCAAATGGTCGATAGGTTTCTCGTCCTCTTCACACAAATGACACCTGTTGGCAAGCTTCCTTGTCCTTCTTTTGAGGGGCTTCTCAATTCTCAACATTATTCTTTTGATCAGAAACAAACCATGTATTAATAGTGAAAAGTGAGAAGGGGGTGCGCACCAAATGTATACAAGTAGTGGATGCAAAAAAAAAAAAAAAAAAGAAAAGAAAAGAAACAGACAAATGGCAGCGACTAATTATCTACAAAGAACAACTCAAAATCCAATCTACCCATACCAACGACTATGTAAAGTCAACTAGAGAGTTTCCCAGTTCTAATAAAACATTTGACCATTCAAGAGGGTTGTAATGAAGTTCTCCTCTAACCTTTGATCTGAGAACTCTTCGCCTTTAAACATTCGGCGGCTACATTTCCATCCAAATGCATTGGAACAGACTTAGGAGTCATTCACCAAACATAAGGTCTCTTCTTATCCACTCCCTCAAACTTCCATTCAAGGAGCAGACCTCTTATTGTCCCCAAACACTCATTTCAAGCCAAAGATTGCTAAGAGGAAGATCCATATCTCCTTAGTCCTCTCATGTGAATTTGAAAATGGTCAACAGACTCATCACTATCTTTATGTGGACTATATCTATTAACCATCGATCACCCCCTCTTCATTAGCATGTCTATAGTTAAAATCTTCGACCATATTGCTTCACAAGTGAAAAAGTGAGATCTTGAGGAGATTGAGAGCCCCATTTCCTTGGGTAGGAACTCCACCGAGGAATCAACACACAAAGCACTATAGTACGACTTGAAAATGAAGTATCCTTCTCTAGCCCTTGAGGTTTGGCTCAAATGGTAAAGGGTCGGGGTGGGGTTAGGGAGGTTCCAAGTTCAAATCCCAATGGGGACAAAAAAATAGAAAAAAAAAGAAACACCCATCCAAAAAAAAAGAGTTTCCTTCTCTATCCTCTTTGCAAACTAAGGTATCTTCTTCTTGCACTACTAAAATCTGTTTGCCACATTTTTATTTTTGATAGGTAAATTTTGGTTCCCATTGGAACTTGAACACAAAACTTCCCACAAATCCTCCCCCATCCCGTGACTACTTGAGCCATTTACCATCCAGCAAAACAGTTAATAAATAGCTGTAACTCCACCAATCATCGCCCTCAAAAATTCCTATCTCTATGGAGGAACACTTTTGAGGTGCTTCAATATATTTTACTTAGTTTTATTGAACCAACCAAGCAGACTTATTTGGACAGCTGTTAACAGAATTTGGAACCAAGGAACAGAGCAATTTGTCTCAATATTCTCCCAATATACAAAGTAGAATGTTTTTCTTGTAAAGGTTACTACTGATTCTATTTTCTTATAAGGAATTCCTTGAACTATTGCTTTATTTTTAATTTTAAGTTTTAATTTTTATTGTATTCCTGAATTGCATTCCAAGTTCAATTTTAACTTACTCTTCTTCCTGAATGCCTTAATTAGCAGTTAAACACAATAAATACACAACCAAAAAGGGAAACTAGATACACATGTTGAAAGACATCTATGCACTGATGCATCAAACAGCAAAAAATAGGGGTTCAGACATGATGAAATCAAGAGTTACCTGCAAATGAAGAACATCTGCTAATGGCATCTTCTTCAAGTGAGGTGTAGTTAGAAGTTGGGATGGGGTTTGTCCAAAGTAAGCAATCTGATCTTGTGTAGCTCGCTGTTGTACCTATTAGTGATATTTATTGGAAAAAGTAAGAAAAATATCCAAATCGATTAAAGATTATAAGAGCAGACAGTGAACTCACAGGATCCATTATTTTATCAACATCAACTGTTCCTTCATAGGTAATGTAAAAGAAAACATTGTTTGCCAATATGGCTTCTTTTCCTCGCTGCTTGTACAGATATTTACACAAAAAGTTGATTTAAACAAGACAATAATGTTTTACTTCTATTGCTGACAAAGGAGAAATGACAGAAAGAATAAATAAAGTAGAAATGAAGGTGAGAATTATTTTTGTTCCAATGAAGATAATGAAACTTACCCAAATATGAGATCAATCCATTCATGCAAATGTGCAGATACATACTCACTCTCAAGAGCCATCCGATGCTTATGAATAAAATCAACCTGGTTCTCAGCCCAAGGAGGAAGTTTTATAGAATCTGAAATAATAAATTTGGATTCAACTTCAGAGTGGTAAACTTAATCATTTCAGTATGACTGGTGCAAAATAATTCAAAGTGCATACCAAGTTTTTCCCCAAGTTGTGTTGTGCCAAAATCAATCAAATTTTCATTGGTTAAGATCTCAGGGAGGTAGAAGAGCTCAGGAACCTAATAAGTTATATGAAGGCATATATTAGCTCTCAGAAAAAAGATGCAATAAGGCATATATGATAATAAATGGAACTGTAAAATTTCAGACAAATGCATGCCAGTTCTTTCACATCCTCCTTGTCCTCAAGCACTCCATTCCAAGTGGACCCAATGTCTGAAAACATTCTCTCCGCATGATCAAATTTGCCGCCTTGTAGTTGAATTGAAAGAGTAGTAAATGGTTCCACTCTAGAGAGATAATACAACACCTGTAGAAGAAGCACCATCAATCATACAGAACCACTGTCCCAGTATTTGAATATTACAGTTGTAAATAGTAAAAAGATATCCACCAAATTATATTCAACTCAAACACAGAATATAAATAATACACACAGACAGAAAAGAAGGGAAATATTCAATATGAAAAATTAACAGAAGTAGATATTAACAAAAAATAGATTTAAGATGGACATATCTTCTGTTCAAATTCATTAGTTAAAAATGCCTCCAGGGCTCAACAATAATCTTGATGAACTATTTGGCAAATTTAATTTATTATTCAGGACTGAAAATTTCCCAGCTGTCAAAGAATATGATTCATCACAGTAATGAGTAAATCACATGCAAACTTGTATGTTTGCAGAAGCAAGAAATAACATAATTGTCACACATAAGGTTTTACTCCATGTAGCAAAAATAACTTATTGTTGACCACAGCATGACGCAAACCATGTGCGCAAAAGCATGAAAACAAAATAGTTTTCACACATAAGGCTCACTCAATGTGGCCAAATAAACTATTTGGCCAATAGATTAATAAGCAATGGGGACCTTAAAGACAATGGAGATGGGAAACTTAAAATATTAGACTTGAAAAAGGGAATGAAACACACTGCTGGATAGCCTAAATTGATGACTGATACCAGTTCCCGACCTCAAAAGACCAAATTAAAGTGCATGAACCTAGTTTTTTTTGACAATATTCATATTAGACAATAAAAATTAATTATATAGATAAAATTACAATTAAAAGAAGAAAATAGTGATAGGAAGCAAATAACCGAAACCAACTAGGTTGGTCCTGGCTTAAAACTGTCTATATTATTTGCATTGTATGAAACATACATCTCGTGCAGTGACATAAACGGTCCAGGGTTCAATAAAATCTGTTTGCCTGATGCCTAAACTAAAGGCCCAAAGCAATGCCAGGTTTGAATTCTGGACCCAAGCAGGATGTCAGATCCAAAACCATCATCCATGCTAATGCATAAGTTTTGTTGGAATGTCACAAGTTGCTTAAATTTCAGGCATTTTGACTTTAATTTGCAAATTCAAATCTCACTTTTCTTGAATACACAGAAAGTCATGATTTAAGTTACTTATTATATATTTTATTTGGAATTCGTGCTCCATGAGCAGATCCAGAGATCCAGAATATGATATCCGATTATATTTCTCCTCCAGCTTGACAGTTCTGTCATTTATGTATCACCCAAGAGGCTGGAAATTATATTAGCCTGCAGGTTTGACCATTAGTCACCGAACTATAACTAAGCAGGCAGCATCTTTCTTCCTCATGTAAACCAAACTGAGGAATTGAACATGGCCACTTTGAGGTATGTCTTAGCCAATGAATGTAGAGATTCTGGGGTTCCAATGTTTAAACATGATTGAGGTTTGGTATTTGTTATAGCCAAAATGGAATTATTGGAAGCCATGTAATACAGAGTTATTTTAAATAAACACTTTCTGATTCACAAACTTATGAAAATTACAGAAACTCTATGACCCTGACCACCATCAGGAAAAACTCCCAAAGATAAAATAATGGAAAACCTACTGTTCCAGCACTTGAGTAATGTGAACCATAGTGGAACTTGGGAATGATAGGATCGTCAAAGCTGGAGTATCTCTCTTGGAATTTTGCCAGCCGATCAGGATTCAATGCACCAACAGGCTGCAAGATGCATAAATCGTAACAATGTCAGAAAAAAAGAGAGCGGCTATATGGTGTAAAATTAAATATTTTAAATTACACTAACCTTTCGAAGTCTGGTAGAAAAGTTAATGAATCCAATACTTTGAAGTGTAATCAGAGACAATCCATGGGAAAACTGGATACTGAAAAAGGAAAATAAAATCATCAAAGGAGTTCAGCCAGCGAATTGAGTTGTTGGACATTGACAGGTAGTTTTCCGGAGAAATCACCTGAGTTATATGTGGTCATATTCAGCCAGCCAGTGTATTGATTGCATTAAATATTCAAAGGTTGTAATCTGCAGAATGGTTGTAATTCTGGCTAGTGAGAGACAGAGAGGGGCTTTGAAAGTTTAATATCACTAATATGATATATGAGACAGTCTTACCTCCCACCTAGCCGCAACTCCATGGCTGAGTTCTCTTCAGGAAGCTGTTCAGGTCTCTACAGAATAAAAACAATTAAACAAACACATAAATAGACAAGAGTTTCTGAGAGTGTATTACAAATCAAAAGAGTTTGATTGTGAACAGCTTTAAAAAAGATACATCAGCCTGGATGAATATATTCTTCAAAAGCTGTATTAATAACAGCTGTAAGATAAATCAGCCTGGATGGATATATTCTTCAAAAGCCTGAACAGCTAGATATAAATAACTTAGGCATGGCAAGGTACAAACCTGTGTTGCCAGATAAATATTGCTCAGATGAGGAGGACGCGCTTGAACAATAGCTCGATATGCATTTCTTCTTCCTTCAGTGCTCTGGAGGGAGGATAGAAACCATCAGCATCTTTGCATTTAAAAAAGTAAAAAGCAAATGAAATGCCAAGTGCAAAGTTCAAACAGATACCCCAAAATCAAAGAAGAAGTTTGACCGGTCAACCATAAATAATTCTAGCGCACTTCTTCGCAGGAGATATCTGTAAAAAGAATAAACCGGAAAGGAAGGTTAAGAATAATCAAAGACAACAGAATAAATAAGAATCAGGGAAGCATTATCTTCAAACAGGCAATAGATGTCATTCAAGTTACAGACAGTGCAGGTGGTATTAACTGTTAGGAAAGGGGCACTTTCTTACAGCCAGATTTATGGTAAATCTATAACATCATAATTATATCTAAATTTAATTACAGAAAGGAAGAAACAGAGAGTAAGGAATATTCTGATTATATAGAGAAATTAATCAATGAATACTAAAGTTTCTCCAAATTTAGAGGCTTTATATGTGGCAGTTCTCATATCATAGGAAAATAGCATCTTCTAGAGTTGTCATGGTAAATCATCTCTAGATATCTACCTTCTGCTAAATATCTACGATGAAGGAAGATATCCGACCAAACTTATCTTTGATGTCATTTCTGAACTTTGATCAATCCATCCCAACTGCACTCCGATGTTATCAACATGAAATTGATTCTCACTTATTATTTATCTGACAGAAATTTGCTTACCAATATTCAGTATCTTGAAGTAAGAATTGAATACTGTATGATGGAATCAAATTCCTAGGATGAGTTAGTGATACAAAAGGGCCAGCTATTACTGATAGTATAGTTGGCAACATTATTAAAGTGTACCAAGTCACCAGAAAGAGATTAACATTAGATAATCAATTTCTCTTATAAATAAAGTCTTATATTAAATCAATTAAAAGAGCACTAGAGACGTGGCCCAGGTGTGCAAACCTTCCTTCATCACAAAGTTTCGAACAAAAGAATACAGAAAAAGAACCTTGACTAATATGATACGGCCTCAAGCCCAATTGGAGAGCACAACCCAAAAGACCGGCTTGATAGGTGGAAGAACCTCTCAAACTTAAGTACCACTTCACACTCTTGTGTGGAACCGATGTGGAATCGTATCATTCCATAACACTTGAGAAATCGGACATCCGCGAACGACATTCACTTTGGATGGCTCACACTCTAAATAGGATTCACTCCGAACCCATCTTTGGGGCACCGGGTAGCCCTCTTCCAGGTAGCCCTCTCCCTCTACGTGCCGACTCTCAATGAAAGCACCAATGATAGGGCCTCAAGCCTAATCAGAGAACCCAACCCAAAAGACCGGCCTGATAGGTGGGAGAACCTCTCAAGCTTAAATACCACTCCACACTCTTGTGTGGAACCGATGTGGGATCGTATCATATTACTGATGACATAATTGACAACATTGGCAAACAGATTTCAAATTAGAAGCTTCCCTGATCTGAAAATAAAATATTTTCTTAGTTCTACTCTCCCATGTCTATTTCAAGGCATGAACTGATAAACCTAAAATTTTATTACATCAGATCCATGCCTGTATATTTAAGGGCATAACCATGAGGAGACAGAGGAATCAGAAAAGGTGGTGGGCACAACAGCCCAGTCATGACTTCTAACAAAACAAAGCAAGTTAGACATCAAGTGCTACACATCCAGGCATATACTTGAGCAACAAACCACAAAAGCTGGGATAGAAAAACAACAAAATTGACTCATCTTCTAGAACTGACAAACATTAACAGCCACTGCTCTGGAATCAATAAAATGGTTCCATGAATAGCAGGAAACAGTTAAAACCGCCTATAGGTGAAGTAAATTAGTCATCATCTTCAAGCAAGAGGCGCTCACAAACACACAAAAAAGAACAAAAAGAAAAGAAACCCTAATCCTTCTCTTCTGGCAGGGCCTGCAGAATATGGGTCCAACAAAGCTATACAGGTATCCAAGTGATTGAAGCCTAACGCCCAACAAAGCTATAAGCCTATGAGAGCTTGGATCCAACAAATAAGAATGGGTGTCATAGTTTGGGTACATAAAACTTACTTGAAAGGTTCCTCGTACAACCCTCAGTGGTCGGACCATTGATGAAGAAAGCTCAAGAACAATTCTTTCATCAAGTTCACTTGGAACATATCCAGGGGCAACTGCTGATGGGCCTTGGACCACATCTTCGTTATTAGCAATTTGAGTCTCCATATATTCTGTTGATGCTCGCAGGTGCTGCTCGCCCAATCCAGATGAATTTTGCTGATTGTTCCCATTCTGCTCCATATCAATTGCCTCACTCTCTACCAAATTATCGATATCTGCCTGTTCATCATCTCCATTTATTCCTTCCATTGAGATTGCTTCTGCTGAAAGAATTGGAGCATTAGATGGAGCTATGACATTTTCTCTATCAAGTTTCATATCCATATGATCTTCATAATTAGCTGCAGCACCAAAATGATCGGATCCTCTGTAATTCCTTCTTAAACATTGTCGCATCCTTGCAGAACTTTCCATGAAATCTAGCTTCCAGAAAACCTACAATTAGTAGAACTCAAGGTTTAAGACTAAGACCTTCAAAAGCTGAAGAGTGAACATGAATTTAGGAAAATTAGGATGCCATTTTTTTATAGGCAACCATAATGATATTAGAATGATGTAGCATTACAAAGAAAATGATGTCACAACATACATGGTCAGGGTTGCATAGATGGTCCCCAAATGACCCAAAAAGACACTTCATTTCAATCAAATTATGAATGAGTTTCCGCCATGCACGAATTCCAGAGCATAGATGATGTCGAGAAACTAAAGCAACATTATCGTCTGTCAATCTAAGACGGAAAAATTAGAAAAATCTAGTATTCTGGTACACTACTTTAATAACAATAGGAACCACAAAGCACTAATTGTTACACTCTGACGTTGCATGTTTCTTGCTAAAGCAAAACTTGCAACAAGGACTGCAATATATCTATAGGATAGAGTATTTAAATCTTTTCCATATACTGATCTTGTATCAGCTGACTGCAAGCACTCTATCCAGGCGGTTCCCATTGCATCAGAAACATTCCATCTCTTCACACGTTCCATGTCACTTGTGTTCCTTCTTTGGGCTGATGTTGCCATGGCTACAGCACTGAGACCCCTTCCAGAACCAATCTTCGCATTGCGTTCAAGATCACGAGCAGCAGCCAAGGCAGCAGCTTTTGCTGCAGCTTTGTCCTTAGAAGTGCCTGGTTTGCTAGGCCCCTCCAAAGGCTTTTGAAAGCTTGAAAATGTATGTAGCTAACTGTTTCTGTCAAGTAATGAGATGCTTCGCGCCTAAGATGTGCAGTTCCTGGCAGGTGCGGTGGTTTCCCACCACCAGCACCAACACAGCAATCATCGCTAATGCCATTGCAGCTGGTGGTGATGCAAAAGCTGCAGCCCAGTCTGGAGAGATCATGCCGAGAGCAGCCTGTAAGAAATTTAATTAGAAGGTCTAAAACTTGTGCATGGTTGTAAGTAACTAGAGATGATCTAAGCACAATATATGAATGGTTTCAATAAACTTGTGCATGACGCATGCACGTGTGCAATAAACAAATGCAGAGGTCTGTTCAATGAATTAAAAGAAAGAGAATCAAATGAATGACCACAAAAGAAAAAAAAAAGAACAAACAAAAAGTTGGAAACAAAAAGCAGAGTTCAATTCAGTAACCTCCTGGCAATGCATCTGCCAATGCACGGTCATCAATGATGGAGGATTGAGACCATCTGCAGTAGCAAGTTCATGTATTCCAGCCAGAAGTGGCAGCCACCTTCTCAAATTGCAACAAATGGTGGCAAATAGAAAACTACATTACTGTTTAACGAAGTGGCTTTCTGTCCCTGCTAACTGCATGCCACACCTGCATCAGATAGGTCATAATAATGTACTTAGATAAACAGTTCGTTCAATAAGGATGACACAAGCAGTGTGGCACCATTTCCATGGAGTGGGTGAAAGGAGAGCAATGTTCAGTTTTGACAAGAAAAGTTTCAATAAAGATGCAATCAATAAACAGCATGAAACAAAGATACTAAATTATTTATATATCAGGCAAGTAAAATCTGAAACTAACCTCAGAATAAAGAACACAGGATGCAACCAACACTCTCTGTCTCTTGGACTCTGAAATTGGCATGTTCAGAACAGGTGAAAGCACACTGTGCATCATTAACTACAGATTAACAATGTGTATCCATACTTAATAAAGCACAGAACTGTATTTGCAACAAAAGAATTGATACCAGCCAATTTAAGCACAATTTGATCAATACTATTTTATAAGAGAAGCTATTATTCATTTCAGAAACTGTGTAACTTTGATTTAAATAATTAATAAATGATACCTGCACACACATATAATACCATATGAATATGTGTGTGACTTGTCTCTGTGCGTGTATATTCAATGTGGTTCTTCTACTACTGTTTTTTTTTTTTTTAAATTTGTTTTATTCATACCATAAGAGAGACGTTAGGTCTTCTATTTTAATTTATTTATTTTTTAAATTCTGATTGTACTACCTGAGATTCTCTCGCCAAAATAAACATACCACATGGAACATGATGCTGGTCCACAAAAAATAATTATCATTTGATATTTAGGTCATGCTTTATTTAAGGTACAGAAGCAAACTATTGGCACTATTCTTAGTGGTAGAATTCAGAAATTGAGGTAACTTATAAGAGAAGGAATTATGCAAGTCAAATCTATATATCCACACACTTTGTTTTAGTGCATATTTTAGAGAGAGAGAGAGAGAGAGTTGAAGTATGGAATTAGGATATGCCAAGCATTTGTACTGCCGTACATTGGTGTATTTAGGCACTTTTAGTATCTTTTCTCTGTTGCTTATCCAAGAAAATGTGTTTTACTGCTTAACTATATTGTGCACAATGAAGGAGATTAGAAAACATTCCCAAGCCTGAGCAGGTGCCAGAAAAGCACCTGCAGGGTTGTCCAATAAAGCACATTAGGAACAAGAAGAAGACATGATGAGTACGACTACCATACTTTATGTTACATTATTATTTTTTTTTAATTGTTTATCTTTTATTTTTTTATTTATTTTTGAGATTTTGTAAAGGAGATCTGAGATGCTGGGGTTCTGTTGAGATATGAATGAGATATTAAAATAAGTGCATCAGAAAAAACCCTTTAGTAGCTGTAGAAGACGCTAAATTGATATTTTTCCAATTGACATGATTTTCAACAAACATAACCATATCTGAAATGAGGCTGTAGAAAGTTGGATGCTTCAGAGGGAGAACGTGAAGATCAAAGGAAATAATACTATTTGCAAACGTGTTAGAGTCATCTCTCAAGTTTAAAATGAAGATGCAAGTTTGGCTGGACAATGAGGAAAAAAAGTATAATCGTTGGCTCCTTGTGCTGTATCTGAGTCATACCCAGTTTTCTTTTGAGTTAGGGTGATGTTTCACCCAGGTAACGAATTTTGTATCTAAAACATAGTTTTCGTTTATTTTCTGTTATCAACCAAAGTATGATGAGCTAGCACTTGAGACTGTTTATTAAGGTTGCACTTCTGATTAATGGCAGATACTTCAGGTTATCTTCATGAGTACACAGATCAAGGCTGTCTAACAGCATTCATATATATACTTTGAGTTCATGAAGAACCTAAACTTCCAGAAATTTATACATATTTACCACCAAAATATAAAAAACATGAATATTCAATTATTATGCAGCAGTTTTAATCTCTATAAACAGTTTAACACCCTCCATAACTTTCAAAAGAAAACTAAGGCAAAGGAAATACCTCGATAATTTCTGATAAATTTATCAAGTACCTCCACAATAACGTGTCGTGGTTTCCTTGTTGACATCCGAGTGTTGTTATCCAAAGACACCATGTTGCCTGCTTGTCGATATAATCCCTCGAACATTCTATCTTCAAAGCTTACATTCCTCATCAGCATATTATCTGCACCATCGTCCTCTTCCCTCATTGAAACAAGCACCATACGGAGCATGCATAAGAATGGTTGGTCACTGTCCAGCAACTGGTAAAGTGATGTCATTCCCCCCATTCAGTGCTGAGTCACTCCTCCTATACCAAGACCACCAAGTCCAGACTCATCTAACAATAATGCTTGGAGCATGGTTGCACAAACTTCTTTACTAAGGAAGTTCAATCCAGTGTCCATTTGCATCTTTTTCTAAAGTAGCCTTCCAAGATTCCATCCACCACCACCACCACCAAGTCAGCTGTTATTTGAAGACCCAACTCCATACCACAACCGGCTCCTATATTTCCAACCCTCGGCTAAATCCTAGCACAACTTCCGCATATGAAGCGAAGCACGAAACAGATTCATATGGTTCTGCTGCTGCAGCAGCGGTAGGCGCCTCCATCACGGATGCAGAAATTTGCCCATTTGCATCAGCCATTGAAGCAAGAACCTGATTGAAATCTAAACAGTATAAGTTGGAAGGAGAAGAACTGGATGCACATGGGAACAAAACATCATGAGAAGAAGATAGAGAGTAAGATATGACAAATATAAACTAACTTACTCATTGTCAAAATAATGTTGTCAGGCAGAATATTAAGTTAGAAACTAGAAGAACATGAAATGAACTACAGCAATGACAGGTATTCTGACTAAGATTAAGTAATCAAGCATAAAATGCTCCCTTCCAACTAAAATCATAAAGCAGCCGTGAACAAAAGGATAGCACTAAAATTCTTCCTTCTCCCTCAGATGTGTGTGCAAAACCAAATATCCATGGCTTTGAATTGGGTAAAGCAAACTCAAAAATACAATTCATTAGAAATTTTTTTTATAAGCGTCAGAAATAAAATTCATTAGAAATGAACCCAACCCAGGAGAACCAACCTCCATCACCAACAGCTCCCGACCAAGGAAGAGTGATTGATAGCCAATCCACAGTATGCTTTTGCCTAAGTATTACCCCTACATTCTTCTCCAAACTCATTTGCTTGTGGTTCATCTTAACCATTCCTGTTTCTTTGCTTTTACACATTGTTCTCCTCCCTACACAGATATGTCACCAGGATCTACAGGTCCACCTCAGAGATAACCTTCTAACCCAAAGTCAGCTTTAGGTTGGGATAACCACCTTATACATACTGATTAAGTATTTGTAGGCCTAAGTTCAAAAAATGATGGGTGTTTAGTAGGCAACTCTTATGGAGGTTTGTCAGGAGTTTTTTTTTTTTTTATCAGAAACAAAAAATGTATTAATATTGAAAAGTGAAAGGATGAGATATCCTCCTCACTAAGGAGGGTGACTTTGTGATGCAAATCTGGAAATGGATAGCAGCTTTGATAACTGGTCAAGGTTTCCAAGTAAATGCAGTTCCAGTACCCCACAGCAGATGGGGGCTATGATTCAATATTTCACGCCATATTCCAAATCCTAGAAAAACTTCTCCTTCCAAGAAAAAGCAGTAAAGCAGTTTCAGCTATGATTCTTTTTTTTTTTTGATCAGTAAGGAAGCAGAAAAATATATTAATAAGCGAGCACAAAGCTCCCAAAGAGTACACAAGAGAGAGTACAAAGGGAGAACACCAACACACTCTCACCTATGCCGGCCCGGGTTAGAAACTCTTCCTATGGATAGAATTTATCTGTTTGTGACTCCAGGAGCACAAAGTGATATTCCCAAACCATCCAAGGTTTTGATACACTTCCCTAGTTACTGACACTTCTCCTCCCCCTCTTTCACTGAGGAGCTATCCCTAAAGGAGCCTAGCAAACAGCAATTGATCCCCAACAAAATCAAAACAACAGCGACAAACTCCCTACTTAGAGACTAATAAAGATACCAAAAAAAAATATAACTCTCAGTAGAGGCTCTGTCTCTCAATATTCTGGCATTCCCAGTCCATACAATACAGAGTAGGTTGTAGGGCATTGAACACCACCTATGTTGTATACAAATTATTTTCATGCCCCCGGCTACCAAGAATTTGAGAACCTGCATTTTCCAAAACCTTTAGAAACAAAGAAGATTTTTGACATTTCTAGTAACTTTCCTGATGGAATAAGGCAATACTTAATAAAAGAATATTTACATGAAAACCATGTAAACTAATGGATATCCCAACCTTACCAGTCAGGTTGCATGCCAACAAGAAAGAGCACCTTATTTTGAAAGGAGATCAAACAGATTTCCACATATTGCAGAACTACACAACAAATAATCCCATACAAGGCAGATAAGGTTAAATGAATTGCATGTGCTTGTGAATTTTATATGTTAAAGAAAACTATACATACATCAATAGGGACTCCTCCCAGAGCTACCAGATAATGATTTGCGATTCCCAACCGCTTCTGTATATCCTTCACCAATTGTTTTGAATGAGTTTGAGTAGTTACTCAGAGGAGAAACAATTGACAGGGGTGAAACAGAACCATCTACAGAATGTGAAGCACAGTATAGCTTGCTTTGCAGCCGAAAATGATCCTCAACAAGCATCAGAATCACAATTGAATTCTCTACCAAAGCCACAGAGAGCTGAGCAGCATTCTCTGCCTCTGCCTTGGCATCTTTTGGAGACAAACCCTCTGCTGCAACACCAGCAGCTGCTGCGACTGCAATGGCAGGTCTGCAGAACAAAAATGGATGTAGGCATTATTGATTTTCCCCTTTTATCCAACAAGAAGAAAAATAACAATCCCAAAAGAATAAAAAAGAGTATGAAACCATTCAAAATGAGAAGTGGAACCAACATTTCTTGGTAAAGGAAGGTGTTGATGAATTTCATAGAGATCAAAATCTGCCATCATAGATAACCACTATTCCTAAGGATGAAAGTTACTGAAGTTGGTAACAATTGCTAACCATGGATTCCACAGTATTGGTTTGGGGACAGAATGTGGAAACTTCTGCTGGGGTGAACAAAACCATTTAGCCAGCTGAATTGAGACTGGGATGGTGGTCTGCAACTGAGAATGAACGAATGTAGATAGCAGTGAGAAAATGAAACATTTCATGGGGTTTTGAGCAAGAATAGTTCAAAGATGCAGGTTTAAGAGATGATGATGCTGAAGGAGTATTGATTTGGATTTATTAATTCATGAGTAGAGTGGAAGAATGAGGATTGCAGGAAAGGAGATTCCAGTTGGGAAAGGCAATTGATCACTGGATGGATGTTGTGTTGGATTCACTAAAAAATGGTAGTCAGGTAACAAAGAAATTGATGGTGGCTGGGAACTTTAGTGGACACAGGAAAGCAGTGGTAGGAACCTATATAGTGTGATGAGCATATATGCATTTGCTGATGATCTGTTGCAGGTTAGAAGCAAATGAACATTACCGATATTTAGAGCCAGGAGATGATAGTAGTGGCCTTAAGTGACACATTTAGGCCTGAATACACAGTGGCAATAGCTGTATCAGCTGGAGGTAGCACCAATGATCTTAGTGGTATCTAACAATGATGAAGTTCATGAAAGGCAAGGTACAGCTGAAGCTTGAAGGCATGTTTTTGAATATTTCTTAACCTGTCAATCCCTCTGATCTGTATCTCTAGTAGGCATAACCACTTATGCATTCATATGTTTATCCAAGGTTTCCGTTTCTCACTCATGTGATTATTCAATCCATACCTTAGTTATACTTTCATTACCTAGGAATGATAACTAATATGGTATTTTATTCCTTGCTTGCAGGATGAAGATCTAAAATCCTCTAATGGAAAATCTAGTGCAGGAGTACAAGAGAAAAAAAATGTAGAAAGAGATATAAGCATGTGTTAAGGGTTCACTCAAAACCAAACATTTCAAAGATCCTGAACATAAGAGCGAAAGTAGGCCTTTAACTATAAACCAACATAAAATATATGGACATAAAATGATGCAAAGTTTCTGAAAGACCAGGAAACTGTAGTTTTGAGCAAAGAATTACCACCTGAACCTGCAGTTCTCTGGCAGAAAAGTCTACCAAGCCACCCATGAGCCTTCTTTTGAATATAGGCAATGATTCCTCACGTCTTCCGGATATGAAAATTAAAAATGATCCAGGTAATCAATAGATAATTTAGCCAAGTATGATAAATACTGGTGAAGTCTAAATAACATTTACTTAGAGTTCTTAAATTAAGATAAAGAACAACATGACAGAACTCCATGTAGAACATATTTCCATGAGCACATTTCAAATAAAAAATATTTGCAAAAGTTTTTCTAGACAACAAATAAAGTGTTACGTTTGACAAAAGAACCCAAGAAAGGCAATTTCTCACCATGAAAGACTGGTTAATTCAGGAAAAAAGAATCCCTTTCATTATATTTGAGCAATATTATATAAATATATATATATATATATATATATATATATATATATATATATATATATATATATGGTAATTTTCCTTCAATCAATTTAAATATACTAGAAGGTAAGTGATCCTTACAAGATACAGTAGAAATTAACATAAACTAGAATCACAAAAACTAGCCCCAACTCATAAAAACCCACATACATACAAGAGAACAATCATTGGATGCTTGAGGAAGGAAATATCCAACAAAGGAGGTCAGATGCTTCATTCCTATTTTAGCTAACTAATCTGCCGCTTAGTTAGTTGAATGAAGAATCCTAAAAGAAACAATAATTCAACTCATTGGTAGTGTTTAAATTTTTGTCCATCCGAGTTGTCAAAGTCGACAAACCCCTTTCCTTATTATTCATATGCTACAGTTCCAGAATCTCCTCTGTAATTAGATTGAATAGAGATAAAGCGCTCCAATAGAGGCAAATCTGCCTTAATAGCTAACCCCACTTCAACATGCTTGGAGAAAGTTGTCACTATTTTATTTTATTTTTTACAGGTAAAGAGAAAAAATCCATTAAACACAAAAGAGAGCCTCCAGGAACCCAAAAGTATACAGGGAGTATACAAAGGGGAACAAGAAGCCTTTACAAAAAGAGCAGGGCAAACAAAAAACTTACCAGCCCAAAGACTAATTTCTAAAGAGCATTAACAACTTCCTAATGTACAAAAATTCCTGCTTCAAGACTATGTTAGCCCAAGACCAAATGGAAATTACAAAAGAATTTCAGTTAGGAAGGTAGAATTCGGCATTCTCGAAAACTACTCTGTTTCTCTCCAGCCGATTAACACATCTCTAGTAAAAAACGACAGGCCCACAGTATCAAGCGCATGACAGCAGTCCACCCACAGCTCCAAGAAACCTTTGGGCAGAGTTAAAGGTGGTGCAAGTCCTCTTCTCCCCACAGAGGGGATCTGCTAGCTAGGAAAACCCCCTCCTCTTAGCCCAGGATTCATGGTTAGTACTTTGTCCCTGCAAACTTCCCAGCGAAAAGCCCACTTTTGAAGGAACACTGGAATTCCAAAAGAGCTTAGCAGGGGCAGAAAAGCAACTCTCTATTTCCAAGAGATCAAAGCAGGATTTAACTGAGTAAATGACATTTGTAGTCTTCTTTCAAACCAAACTATCCTTTACCGAAGGGAGGATTTCTTATTCTGAAACTGTAACAATGAAATCACAGACCATATCAGCTCCAATCATTAAAATGCCTTACAAATCTTGGGTTTCTCAACTGAAATTTGTAAGCTATTATAAGATTATCTCTAATCATATTTCAATACCCATCCATTTGTAGAAAGTTTAAATTTACTAAACCAATTGAAGTGGAAACAGCCAAAGGCTCTCACTACAAGCCCTTACATAAAAGACAGATAAAAATGCTATCCTGTAAAGAAACCCTTCCTTTTTGTCTAGAAATTACTTTTTTCTATTCACTGATTTATGAAACTAAACATCAACATTTACAAGAAATTAAGAAGTTTCATAAAATACTGGAGAAAAAAATGTGATTTTAATTAGGACAAGCTTTTATTTTGAATAAAGTAACTTATAATCCCAGAAGGATACAAATTAATTTACATTGGACATCAAAATAAAAAGTTAAATAAAATGACCCAATTAGTGTTAGGAATGGAAGAAAAGAGTTGCCATCTCAGTATTCATAGATTTTAGGGTTTATTCAATATAAGGAAGTTAGCAAATAAATTAAAAGCACACCTAAGAGGACACTAACATATACATGATACATATAAGGATGCAAGAAGAGATATATATATATATATATATATATATATATATATATATATATATATATTCAATCAAATTTGAGTGGCTATATAGTCTAATTCACAAAAAAAAAATGCTTGGACCAACTGCTCAATCAGTAAAGCCATTGCTGCCATTCTATTCCTTTCTTTCTAAAGAGCATAAAACAAGCACAGGGGTGTCAACCCTCCAAGGGTTTTCCCATTCTTCCCTATGAAAGAGTCATGTCAACCCAAAAGGTTCATTTTAATTAAAGAAAACATCATAGAAACCACTCTAGAAAGAAAAAGAATCAATTGCCACAACATATTTCCTTGGAATAGTGAAGAAGCAAGTGGTTTATTATTTTTTCTCTACCTTTGCACAAATAACACCTATTTGGGAAAGTCCACCCCTCCTTGTGAGTTGATCAAGAGTTAGAATTATGCTCAAAGACATTTACTAGGCAATAAACCAACTTTCAGTGATACCCAAGTTCTCTACATTGAACTTTTTGGGAATCTCCCTTAGTCAAGTTTGAAAAGGGGGATCTGATTGAACAAAATATCAACCAGTACATTAAATATCATTATGGTATGAAGTTATGAGCCATTCCAAAAACAGTTAGAAAGAACATGTTGGCTGCCACCATGCAAAAATTTGAAAATTGTTTAAAAAAACTTTCTTTCGAGAACTAATTCCAAGAACATTCCCAAAAAAGCCTCTGGGAATTGTTCACTTTTAGGGTCTGCGTTAAGTTAATCACTGTAGTCGAGCAGTAAACCCAAAAAAAACAAAAAAACAAAAAAACAAAAAAACAAAAAAACAAAAAAGAAGAAGAAAGATCCAAACAACTCGTTCCTTCATGGGAAAACTTTCAATCATAATAGTTGTTCAGAGTTTATCTAACTTTTTTTTTTGATAAACAAGAAAAACTGAATTAATAAAAAAGAAGAGCCGCCAAGTCGCGACTCAAGAAAGTACAAGGAAAAGGAACAAACCACTCCTAAGAGAAAAAGACAAAGCAACCCAAAACAAACAACAAGCCCAAAGGAAAGCAGAGACAACCCCAAACAAACCAGAAACAACCAACAAGGAAACTGTCCAGAATTGGACAGCCCAAAGGAACAACCCAACCCTCCCAAAGCAGAAAAACTGAACAAAGGCACCCAGATCATTTGGACCCCAGCCACTCAAAGAAGTCCATCAACATCGAGGGACCCTCTTTTATGCACATCCTAGTCTCTGCCCAAAGGGAATACATAAAGGAAGAATTTAACTTCTGGATGGGCAGACTCGCATCTTCAGAGTTTATCTAACTTAACTTGTTTCCATTACATCCTTGAAGAATAGTTTTATTTTTCTTTTCTTCTTCATTGGATTTTTCGAATATTAGAAGGGTTTCTCATCCTTCATACGTATATACCATGTCAATTAATTGGTGTGTTTATAACTTCACAAAAGAAATAGGATATCCTGCTAGAGTGTATATACTTTCCAGTTATTTTCGGGATGTGAACGAACTAAACTGTCAAAAATATATTGTAGCCTCTCATCAAATTGTTAGATAAATAGTAACAAATAATTTGAAAACAAAAACCAACGACAACCAATCTAAAGGCACTCAGACTCAGGTGATACAAGTCCATATTTGGCATTACCTTTTAAGTTATTTTAACAGAACCTGAAATATTTCAAGTTATTTTACCACTGTGTCATCAATAACTTATTCTGTACTGGCATATAATCTGAGTTTCCAGTGACACAAGTTGTGACCTATAGAACTAAGCAAAATTGCACAGAGAGATACTACAACCTGAGTGATTCAAACAATTTACAATGGCGCGAGGGATAGGATTCACGGCTATTAGTGGAGGTTACTACCATCTATTGGTGATCAGAGACATCAAAAAATAATAATGTTGCGACACTCATGAAACACACTCTATGACACTTTAATAAATTGAACCTATCAAAGAAACATTAATGAAACTTTACATGCTATTAGAAATATTTAATGATACCTGATACGTTGGTCACCTGTGCTAGAACCCCCACCATGGATAGCCATTCTGCACAATGAATTGTAACTTCAATATCCTGTGAAAGGAAGTAATAACCAAACAACTATAAATGAAACTCATCAAACTAGAAGCTAAAGTTGATAGCATGTCCAAGCAACATTGAGTAAAGGATATACAAAAAGAATAGACATGCCTTGGATGATATATCGGCTCCAAGCGAGGCCAAATGACTAAATTAAAGAGCTCCTATTTTTTTTAAGGTTTCCTCTATTCCTCTTTCCTGAAATTTCGATTGTTAATTTTTTTCCCACAGCTTTCTTACTACTGTTTCACACATGTATTACACATTTTAGCATGATACCACTTTTGTAAGAGGAGAAAGGTTGGTTTTTTTTTGTCAAAAAAAATCTATAGAGACACGTGAGAAGGATTAGAAATCATTAGCAAATATACAAGTAGATCAAAAAGATCTCATGTGTTTAGATGTCTTCCATATATCACACAATTACACAAAGAAGCAAAATTATCTATAGACATCATGCCATTTACAATGGAAGTTAAAGCAGCCTAAAATTTACAATGGATAAGCTAGATCAAATGGTGTATCTCACGGCCTCCCCAAGCTGTCCTTTCAACGGTTCTCTGAGGTTCTTTCAAAGCACTAGAGGCTTGAGACAGGGGGACCCTCTAGCCCCCTATCTCTTTGTGATTGGGATGGAAGCCTTGAGTTGCTTGTTAAAGCGTGCCGTGGAAGGCAATTTTATTTCAGGGTGCAAGTTTGTGGGCAAAGATGGAGGAGATCATCTCTCACCTTTTGTACATCGACAACACCATCCTTTTCTATGATGCCAATCCAGAGCAATTGATGTATCTGGGATGGACCTTGATGTGGTTTGAAGCCATCTCGAGACTGAAATTAACACGAGAAGAAATGAGATAATTCCATGGGTGAGTCCACAACGTGGGTTCTTAAAATCTTGAGCTTGGTTGCGGTCTTGGCTCCCTCCCCACTACTAATTTGGGTCTCCCCCTTAGGGCTCTCGCGAAGTCGGTGGGGTTTAAGTTCCGTTGAAGGATTTGAAAGAGGTTGGCCTCTTGGAAGAGACAATACATCTCGAGATTGGGAGACTCACGCTGATTGGGTTTGGGATTCCATTGAAGAAGGATTTCGAAAGAGATTGGCTTCTTGGAAGATACAATACATCTCTAAGGGTGGGGGACTCATGCTGATTCAAAGCACCTTGTCTAGCCTTCCCATTTATTTCCTATCTCTGTTCTGGATGCCAAAGTTGGTGTGCTCTAGATTGGAGAAAGATTTATAGAAGACTTCTTTAGGGTGGTGGCAGCAGGCCCAGGAAACCTCATTTGGTCAATTGGAAAGCGAGTGTGCTGAGAAAAAATTTAGGGATAAGGGAGTCTTTTCAAGATGGATCAAACTTCTTTGGTGGAACTAGAGGTTTTCCATTGGCAGGGATCCTC
Source organism: Tetrastigma voinierianum (assembly GCA_016808115.1). Classification (NCBI taxonomy): domain Eukaryota; kingdom Viridiplantae; phylum Streptophyta; class Magnoliopsida; order Vitales; family Vitaceae; genus Tetrastigma; species Tetrastigma voinierianum. The sequence goes on along the minus strand of JAEQBH010006515.1, from coordinate 16,246 downwards.
TACGGAGAATAGTGATCGGCTTTAAATTTGGAAGATGGTGGGGGTTGAACCACATGTGATATTAGGGGATTCGGCACTAGCTTACGGAAGACATGCGGAAAAAGTGCCTACCTTATCCCATATGCTATCTTCTCCTTAAGGAGGCGATCGGGCGAGCTTTTAGAAGGACATTTAGTTACTGAGGTAGCCTTGAGCCACGACCTTCCCTACTTTGTTTAATACGGTAGCACACGAGGGATGCTAAGGTCGTTGTTAATGCGGGACTCCTCTCGAGGGTGGAAGGGGCTGGTCTCCCTTTTTGTAAGATCTTTCAATGATTGGGAGATGGAGAGAAAGGTGGAAGGATCTCTCAGTTCTCTTCACAATAGAAAAATTGAAAGACCGTCGAGAGGAATGAAATTGTTAATGAAAGACTTCAAGAAGGCTAGCTATTCAATTAGACACATGTATAGGCTGATGGATCATTCTCCCTCTTTGATTTTCCTTCTCGATCTATCTAGAATCCTATAGTTCCTCCTAAGCTAGGTTTTTTCGCCTGGGAAGCGTCCTAGGGTAAGGTACTCACGCTTGAGTAGCTGAAAAAAAGAGGGATTACTCTTGCAAATAAATGTTTTCTTTGTGAAGAAGAAGAGTAAACAATAGATCACATGCTCATTCGTACTTCGACTAGGATGTAGGGATCTCTTTTGGTTTAGCTAGGTTTCCCTAATACGATTCGCCAAACCCTCCTTGCTTGGCAAGGCACTAAGGTGGGCAAAAAGCGTCAAGAAAATTTGGATGGCTGCCCCTCTTTATTTATTTTGGACTCTTTGGAAGGAAGGAATAGGGCGACTTTTGAGGATGTAACCGAAATACGCTCCGCGGAATGAAGACTAATTTTTAGTGACATGCTTTTGTGGTCGTGGGCAAACTTGTATAGTGTGGTTATGTGATTAACCGATTGGATTTTGACTTGGTTGGGGTATAGGTGAGATACTTAAGTTTTTAGGTTTCCCTCTTGCATACCCTCGGTACACACTCTCACAAGAGCTTTTTAGCTCTTTTTGATCTATACATTGCTTTTATTGATCAAGAAAAAAAAAAAAAAGTTATTTTATTCCTTTGTTGCCTCCCAGGCCTTTGAAGGGGAAATGGGGTCATCATGTCATTTATGCTCCCAAACGAGATGAACCCTAATTGTAGCATAACCAGATGGAACCTTGATATGCAAAGCAACATAACCCTAGTGTAAGAAAATTAACGATCCTCTTATCACACTTCATAGACATGATCATATGGTTAAGTCCAAGGGATCTATGAGATCTTCTCTCCTATAACAAGTTGTTGGTGTTAAGCGGAGGGCCTTAACCTTAAATGAGGTTATAGAGAATTTTGCAAGAGAGAAGTGAACAAAAGTTGGTAAATTGAACAAGGCTAGAAGGATGAATTTTACTGAAAAAAAATTGAAAAAGATAAATGCCAAGCTCTCTTGTCAAGGATAGACAGAATCAAGTGCACACACAATAGAGAGAAATTAATATTTCAAAATCCTTTATCTACACATTAGTGAGATTATGATGAAAGATAAGATTTCAAGAAAAATGAAGAAGGTTCCAAAAACAAATCAGATAGAGAAATTATCAGTAACTCCTAAAAGGTAAGGAAATTGAAAGCATGGAGGTTAATCCCTCCACCACAGAGTTACTCAAGGAAATCTTTACCCACATTTCCCTCTGATAAAATAGATATGATAAAAGAAAACCTGGAAAACTAAGGCAAGAGCCCTCCAAAGGGCATCAATATGACCATCTAAATAAAATGTTGTGGCCCAACCCTTTGGATGAGTTGCATAGATGTTTAAAATACCTTGAGAAAAAAGGTATCACTTTCCTTGTGCTCTTGTCCTTAAAGAAATCTTCCTTTAACCCCAAACTACCTTTTATCTTGAGCTTTTAGGTCCCAACTAAGTGTCTTTCTTTCCCTCCCCACTAATGGAATTTGGCACAATGAAATGAAATAACTAGGAATGTGAGACAAGAAGATTGGATTCAATCATTCAGGTAATTCATCCACTTAAAGGCAAAAAAGCTTCTTTTTTTTTTCTAACCATCTAATCTTCATTGAAATTTTGTCCACCACCAAATAGCAAAAAACCCTAGCACTTAGGAACCTCTTGAAGGGAGACCTAAGTTGGTTAATGCCCATTCAAAAACCTTATATTGGAGCATTGAAGATAGCCTAGAATTTGATCGATCTATGTTAATTAGCTTAGGCCCACAATTTGCTCAGATTGATAACTCGTAACCACCTGTTCTCAGTCCAGGTTAACTATCTATCAAAACAAATAGCCTGTAAACATCACAAGAGTACTAACTCAAGATAAAATTTTACAATACAAAAAAATTATTAGTCCCTAACCTCACAATAAATCAGAAATGTATATTGCCAGTTATTTGAAAGAAAAAATTCAGCACTAAAAGGACTTGTAATTGTTGGAAAACAGTTTTCCTAAAATATGGGAGACTATTTGGGATCTGTTTTCTCCAAACTCAAAACATCTCTGCTGATTTTTCAACAGAAACCCTTTTTGAAAACTTAATATGTTATATATATATATTTGAGGGATATATTTAAATCAGTATGAGAATTCATGCATTCACTTGTAAAGAGAGATGAAGAATCCTTTTCTTTATTGAATGAACAAACATAACATAAGTCCTACCTATTTAGGTTAGGGAAGGCACAAAAGGAAAAAATAAATAAAGTACAAAAAGGAGGAAAATAATGTATAAGAAAGGTAGGGAATAAATCAGAGGATATTCTAAGAATATCTTATGATTCTCAACACTCCCCCTCAAGCTAGAGTATATAGGTTATATACACCAAACTTGTTACAAATGAATCGAACTTGACCTCGTGAGAGACTTAGTAGAGTGAAAATTTCGCTTAGTCAGTCGAGCTGATAAAACGAGTAATCATGCATCCCGAGGCACCCATTTTAGAATGAAGTGACAAATTCACTTCAATATGTTTCTGGCCCTACGAAAGACACCAGCCGAAGAATGCCAGAAGAGCCAGCTTTATTATCACGCACAAGCATCATTTGGCCATCCTTCCCAAATCTTAGCTCCTAAAGAAGCTATTTGAGCCACATAAGTTCACAAGTTGGCAAAGTCGTAGCTTGATACTCAGCTTCAGAACTAGACCCTGACCACTACATCCTGTTTCTTAATTTTCCAAGATATTAAGTGGCCTCCAATAAATACACAATATCCTGAAGGGAGCGTCTGTGTGTAGAAGAGCCTGCCCAATCTACATCATAATATCCAACAATTTGAGTGTGACCTCTGTTTTTATATAACACTCCCTGGCCCGGTGTTCCTTTTATATAACAGAAAATACGGATCACAACATTCCAATGGCTATCACATAGTGACTGCAGTAGAACTGATTAACTACACTCAGGAAAAGAAATGTTTGATAAAGTGATGGTGAGGTAGTTTAGCTTCCAACTAGTCGTTTCATTCCCTCGATCTCGTATCCCCCCGTCCAAGTACAAGCTTGGACATTCGATCCATACGAGCATCTACAGTTTACAAAGATAGCATACCGCTTCCTCTAAGATATCCAAGACATACTTCCTCCGAGACATGACCACACCGACTGGGGACCGAAGCACCCTAACCCCATAGTACTTCGAGTTTTCCCAAGTCTCATACTTCCTCCGCGATACGACCACACCTAATTGGGGATCGAGTTTTCAATCCTCATAAAGTACTAGCTTTCCCGTTTCGGCTTCGAAAGTCGCGCTAAAATATGTTGCCAAGTTCAAACAACACTGATCAGTTGTTATAACAATATCGTCCACATAAACAATTAGATAGATGCACTATCCTGATGATGTATGATGATAGAAGACAGAGTGGTCTAATGTGCTTCAAGTCATACAAAACTCCTGTACCACAGAGCTAAAGTGGCCAAACCAAGCTCAAGGGGACTGCTTTAAGCCATATAAGGAACGACACCCCGCACTAAACTTACTCCCTTGAGCAACAATCCAGCATGTTCCATATATACCTACTCAATGGTGGGGTAGCTATTATGAGAAAGACATTCTGATGTGTCTAATGATACAGGTCATAGCTACAACTGGCCATAGATAAGAGAAGACGGACGGAAGCCATCTTGGCAACAAGAGAAAGTGTCATAGCAATTCCGAACCATATATCTAAGTATACCCCTTGACAACCAAACGTTTTGAAGACTATCCACCAATTATCTAATCAAACCAATTTGTCAAAGATAAACCCAACGACAACCAACAGCATCAAGCCGTTATGCAAGTGACTAGGTCCATGTGTGCCAGAATGCTGCTAAATATTTCTTCAACCATTGCCTGTTTTCTAGCCCGGATGAGATAGGGCCTCATGTAAAGTGTGAGGAATAGAAATAGAAGACAAGGTGGAAATAAAAGCAAAATATGGTGAAGATAAACGATGATAAGATAGGAAAGTATAAATAGGATAAGGATTATGAGAGGAACGAAAATTCTTTCCAACATGATAAGAGGATCGGGCAGAAGGTAAGACCGTGATTTTTTAGGAGGTGCCATAGAGATGAATCATCAAGAGGCCTGTATGTACGTTGTATTTGACGAGTATAAACTCATAATGCACGAGAGTAGCCGGGACTCAGAATGATAAGGCCGAAATGGGAAAGATGAGGAGGTGGAGGCAAGACCTCGACTGTAAGGTGGTGGGGCGAAAAGAGAAGAATGTTCAAAAAATGTGACATCAATAGAAATGAAGTATTGATGTGTATCGAGAGAACAGCAACGGCACCACATTAAGGTGAACTATGAAGATGCACTGTTGTCTTAGAAGAAAGTTTATCTCTGGTCGAGTATGTGGACAAACAAGTGCATCCGAAACACACGGCGGGAGACAAACAAAGTGACAAGGAAAGATAAGAGAATGAGGAACTTGATTACCCAAGACAGAAAAGGGCATGTGATTGATAAAATAGCAGGGGTTAAGATAGCGTCCCCCCAAAAACGTTGAGGAACTGTATGGTGGAGGATAAGAGTACGAGTTGTCTCAACTAAGTGACAATTTACACTCAAAGAACCCCATTTTGTCAGGAGGGGCGGTCAAGAAGATCAATGAAAAACCCATTTAGAGGATAAAAGTCGAAAAGGGACAAAGGCATCCCAAGGCATTATCACTCCGTGTAAGATGCGAATAGAAGTATAAATTCATTGCGACCCCAACAAAGAATTTGGAATACTAAAACAACTCCAATTTGACTCTTTCATTAAAATAGCTGGCACAACGAGAAAATCATCAATAAATGTAACAAAAATACCGAAATCTAAAGTAGAAGACAGCTCAAGACTGACCCCAAACATCGTTGTAGACAAGCCTGTGCAGACTTGGTCCCAGACTTGCTGGGGGAACTAAACACGAGTATGTTTCTGCTGCATACGACTACACTCTAATGAAGATAAGCTAGAAAAGCGAGAGACCATCTTCCGGAGCTTAGAAATGTTCGATGACCAAGACGACAATGGACAAGAAGAGGGTCATCTATTGAAGTGTAGACGACGGAAGATGGGGTCGAACTGAGATGATAAAGGCCTTGAGACTCATGTCCACCTCGTGACCCGATCCCAAGTAAGGTGATAAAAAAAGAAGAGTGAGAAAAGGTAATCGAATAATTAAGGTCATATATTAATTTTATTGATGACAGAGGCTATTGGAATGGAGAATCGTGACATAGAGAAATTGCGGGGAGGTGTAAAGATGGGAGGGGTATGCAACATGCCTTTGGCCATGGTTTGAGTCCCATTAGCCAAAGTAATCATAGGTAAGGGTGAAGTAATAGTAAGGGAAGAGAAGAGATCCTCATTACCAGACAGATGATCAAATGCACCAGAATCGAGAATCCATGGGACAAGAGTGTGTAAGAGAGGCAGAGGCATTACCAATCTACGCAATAGAAGCAATGGAGGTTAGTTTGAAGATGAGAGTAGATGAAGGTCCCTGTTATCCCTGTGCATAAGGAGTTACTCCCTATGATGGAGGCGGAGGCTAATAGGTCTAATAGTCCCCAAGGTTGTCGAATGGTTTGGGCTCGATGGATTGCTAGAGAGGATTACGGAGGTAAAGCATCATGTTTCTACCACTGAGGGTGTTTATCTGCAGCAACACTAGACTCCATAGAGGTCAGATGGTCTTCAACATCATTTCTAGTAAACCATAATGTAAATGTAATTATCTAAGACTGAGAAGCATTATTTCCCTTTGAGTCGATTGACGCTATCATGGGAGTTCCAAATGATAAAAGAAGAAAAGCTCAGCATTTTCAGCCATCAGAGGGAAAATCAATAAAATCAACTAGCAAAACAAGAATACCAGAATCAAGGTGAGAAGTCGGGAGTGATGTCAGGGCTACCGGAAAGAGCCGAGACAATCGGGAATATTCTAGAAAAGAACTGGCTTCTGAGAGAGAATTTGCAAACACGGCTGGAGGCTTCGGATGGAAGATCCAGGGAGCTACGAAGCTCTATCGGCGGTAGACGAGCCAGGTGGTAAAGTCCGATGGCCAAAGGGTTAGGCACGTGTCGACGCATGAGGGACAACCGCTAGAGGAAGACACATGCATGACGGCGCATGGGAGCTTCTGCTGCCGTAGTTCTTGGCGGGCCCGCGGGTAGATCGGCCGCCGACGAATAATGGTGGTGATATCTCACCGCAAGAAGGGTCGCCGTTTAAGAAGTTGTTTAAAGTATTACAATCAATGGCGATGAGGTTTGACGGCGCAAGAACCCGGTTAATTTCTGCGATGAAGGTGGAGAGGCCGGAAAGAGATCAAACTATTAGATGGGTTGTCAAAATTGAAAACACGACAAACCCCTAACCCGAACCTTCCATGGCTCTAATACCATGTGAAGAGAGAAGGAAGGAATCATTTTCTTTATTGGAACGAATAAATACAAAGATATGCCCTACCTATTTATATGTGTTAGGAAGGCAAAAAAAAAGGAAAATAAATAAAGTAAAAAAGAAGGAAAATAATGACAAGAAAGGTAGATAAATAAGAGGATATTCTAAGAATATCCTAGCGATTCTCAACACACTAGTTTCAAGTATTGTTTTAGCAACAAAATTGTACAAATAGAAGAATGATTAAAAATAAAGCATTACAAATAAAATCGCTTCTAAGAAATTAGAACACAAAAACATGTTACGAACTTCTTCGTGCTTCGGTAACATATTTTTGTTCTAAAAAATTAAGATATATATATATATATATATATATATATATGGTAGAGTAGATATATATATATATATATATATATATATATATGAGGCAAAGTGAAAAAAATCAAAGAATTGTTTCTGGAAAAAATTGTTCTCAGCGACTAATTTTTGAATTGTTTTTGAAAACATTTCCGTGTAACGTTATTGTGGATTTGAGCCCATAATGGCTATTATGCCCTCTTCACACCCAAAAACTATATCTTTTTTTGATGGGTTTGCCATGCAAAACTAATATCATGCCTCTCTTCGTCGCCCCTAACTTATATAATGCTGTCCTTTACCACCCACAACTTACATCATGCTCTCCTTCTCCATGTGTGGCCCAATGCTAGCATGGGTAAAAGCACATAGACCTTTGCGGAAAACAAAACCACAAGCGATCTCCGAACTTCAGTATATCGGCTCAATAAATTGATACGATGAACATGCATTTGAAGTTCAAACATGAGATCGCATGATTCAAACACAATAACTTATCAAATCTAATTTAATAGTATGAATGATTTAATCATTCTTCATTAGGAAAATTATAGATACATACATACATTATTTATTATCTATATGGTAGATAGAAACTAAATAGACAATTAAATGTCTTAAAAACCCTTTGCTACCATCTTCCCTAATTCAAAACTCAACTACTTATCATATAAATAAAAAGAATTAGAGAATTTGAAAAATCAAGGATGGACACCAGATTTCAAACAATAATGGAAATCAACTGACATAAATCATAGAGCTGTCAAATTATAAAGAGGCATCAGACTGATACACAGCAAATCAGACATCATTAACACCTTTTTTCACTTCGCATCCAAAGTTACTATTAAGAAACTCCGCCAAATTCCAAATCCTAGATTAATAGAAAATGTGTACACGTGTATCGCATTCAACCAAGATTCAAATCTCCAATAGAAATTTTCAGAGAATTATGAGAATTTTAGAACAAGTTTTAACTATTTAATATTATGTTGATACTTTATACAACATGTAATTCCAACAGTATTTCAAAGTAATTCTGTGTCTTCCTTAAGTGAAACTCAGCCTAAACAAGCAACATGCTTTCGATCCTTAATGTTAAATGACCAACACTCCTAAAAAGCTCGCTTTTAGGATTTGTTTAATATGAATATCATCCCTTGGCCACCTCCCTGTGTAGTCTCATACCCGAGCTTGAGAATCAAAACAAACCAAACAGAGAGTCCTATATGAACTTTCAAATCAACAAAATGGGGAAATAAATTGGGAATAAATTGCAAAGAGGGCTCGAACCAGACCTTCTAATCAAACCAGCTCATCACAAGGTTAATGACCAACCCTCTGTTTCATGCTCGTAGATTTGGGCTGCACATGAATATCATGCCTTTAAATACTTAAAACCTTACTGTGAGGCAAATAAACAGGTTAACGGTCGAGAATCAAAAGAATCATGCAAGATACAAAGGGAGTATATCATGACCAAGAATCAAAACCAATATCCAGAACTTTCCACAGTAAATAATAAATCATCCAAGCATTTTTATGTAAGTGACCATGTGAGAGAGTATGAGAGAGAGAAGGTACTCAAAATTTATATGCTAAACAGTAAAAATTAACTTCAGCCATCCTTCTGCCGCAGATCGAATGCTCTAAAATGACAACTGTGAAATTGTATGAGGGCCTTCATGTCACTAAAATTTGAAGAAGTTGAATCTTTATTTGAAGCCATCTGCAGAAACAAGCAATGTAACTGGAATAGGAAAACAAGAAGCCCAAAGTACATCGAAACAAACTAGAACAGTTTTTCAATTGCACAGCATATAACTTCTCTAGCCAATTGGAACTATGCGTCCTGGCACCCACATTTGGCAAAAAAATGGAAGTATAACAAGAGAAGAATCCTATATTGCAATGGAGAATATACCTCATAATTGAAATCAGGACCTCCAAAATCCCTCGACCACTCCCTCTCCATTTAGTAAGACTGCTTCTATTTCTGGATGACTGCAAGCCAAAAACAGAAGATCCTGAAATCATATAGAAAGAGGTGGTTCGAAACTAAAAACAAAAATTCAGGAAGGGCCTTAAACAGCACAATCAAAAACATGGATATAATACCTGTATTGCTGAAGCTTTGCAATGTTCTAGATGCAAATAGACGAGGCATAGAAGAACCAGCAGAAGCTGTAAATGCTCAAAGCGATGACCAGAATCATAAAAATTCAGCCCATCATCTGTTGAAGAAGCATTTATCTACAACAACGGAGGAAAAAGAAAAGGGAAAGCGATTCAGATATCACATTCAAGGTGAAGCAGATGGGCTTAACTAGAGTTGTCAGTATTCCTCCCAACTGTGAATCTTCAAGGATGTTTACTCCTTTTAAAGATACAGTGGATCATATGAAGTACTCTAGGCAAGCATGACAAGGGTCACCCAAATAGGGGTTCAGCCTCAGAACTCACTTTTAGGAAGAAGCTACCCTTGCATTTCTTTAAAATGCTTATAGATGAAATAAACAAACACATTTTTAGACAAATAACATGCCACTCATTGGTAAAGGCCAGCAATTTTTTTCTTCTTCTTTTTATTTATTTTATTTTTGATAAGTAAACAGAAAGTACCAAAGTTGTGACCTAGAGATTACAAAAAAGAAAACACTCACTCCCTCAAGACCACACAAAAGACAATCGGGATTTTCAAAAAGTAGCCCCTGCCTCAATTACAAACCACCCAATCAATGAATTTAACTAAAGTCCATGAATCACCCAGTACGAAAATTTGAATCTTTGACCAAAAGAAAACAAAAAAGAAGTCTTACGTCTTTGTGGAACAACTCATTCCTAAAAGCAATCTCATGCCTTGTCTTTCACACTGTCCCAAATAAACATAACAATCTCACTTCAAACCTTTTTCTGTTTTCTGCCAGCCCAAAAAAAAAAAAAAAAACCCTTCAACTCAGAAGAGCACTCCACACCAAACCCAAGATCACCCATATGATGCCAAAGTGAAAAAAAGTATCTCCCACAACAACCCTTGCCTTTGCCTTTATATAGTGGAGACCGGAGAAGAAGATGATCCACAGACTCTTCATACTCTTGACATAGGTAACATCTGTAAGTGAAAGCAAAACCCTTTTCTAAAGCTAGTTAAAAGTTAAACCTTATCCCAAGCCGCTTCCCAAGTGAATAAGCAAGCCTTTGGCTGCACACAAGACCACATAATTTGTCAAAGGACACATCAAGGCCCGACTCTAAAGCCTTGTAGATCAAGTTAACTGAAAAGACATCATCTTTTGTTACTATCCAACTCACCTTGTCAAAAACCAAATTCACCTATCCAAGCCAAGACAACAGCGTCTTTGCATCCTCTGCTTCCATATCGTTGAAAAGTCTAGTGAATAAGGGATACTAGTCACCTCCCTCCTTTGGAAAACTCTCTCTCACTCAAGCTTCCTTTGACCTAACAATAGCAAATAATAAAGGAAAAGAAACACTCAAGGGTGCAACCAAAGCACCAAATATCCCTCCAATATGTCACTTTTTGCTCAGTTCCAACCACAAAGTACAATCTATTACTAACATGAGGTCACCACCGCCATTATTACTTTTTTTTTTTTTATGGGTATTTGTCCACCTTCGTATTACTTGACACATACCCATACCATAACCCCACCCCCCACCCCCTTCCCCTCGAACGTCATAAGAACACCACCCCCTTCTTGCTCCTCATACTTTCTCCCAATTATATCATTCCACAGCGCCCCTCTCTCAACTACAAAGCGCTAACTCCACTTGGAAAGAAGCTCCAACTCCTCATACTTCTTTTACCTAGTTCCAACCACTAAGGACAATCATGTGACATGAGATCACGCCTTTGTATTACTTGCAATAACCCACCCCGAGCGTCAGAACATCAACCCCCTTCTTGCTCCTCATGCTTTCTCTAATTCGTCATTCCATGTGACCCTCTCTCTCAATTGCAAAGCACGGCTCCACTTGGAAAGAAGCACCTTATTAAGATCAGTAAAATAATACTATTAAACTTTATTCTAATGATACCCTTGAAAGGCTTCAGACTTTGTTTCCCATTAATTTGCATGCCAAAACCAATAAACTTGCATATTGGTTTTCTTCATAGGGAGCCAAATTATGAAAACATCCAAAAATGTCTATCTTGTTGATTTTTTTTTTTTTTTTTTTTATAGGTAAAAAGGAAGTATATTAACAAAAAAAAAAAAAAAAAAAAAGCTTAGGAGGCAAACCACCAGAGTATCACGAGGAAATTATGCAAGGAGGACAGGCCAATACAAGAAAATGGTAGAACCACAAACCTACCCGCTACAAAAGGCTACTTATAGAATACACAAAAGAATTCTTAGAGCAATCCTCATACACAAAATTCCCGGCCAGAAAGTTAAAGTGCTAATAAAAAAGATAGTTTCAACTATTTAAGCAAAAAGTCTCATCTTCAAAGACGTTCATGTTTCTCTCCTTCGAGATTGCCCAGAAAAGGCTAAGGGGGACTACCCTCCACACTCTCTTAGTCTTCTTGCTTATGGGGAAATAATTCCACCCCGAAAGGAGGTCCTTGGCTAAACGAGCAAACCAGTAGCTTGGAATGGAAATGAGCTGAGCCATAATCCCCTGAATGGAGGGGCAATGTATTAAAAGATGGTCCAACACCTATTCAGCTTTACCACACAGAGGACACCTACTTGCCATTTGAAACCCCTTTTTTTGAGTTGATCCATTGTTAGAACTTTTCCCCACCAAACTTCCCAAGCAAAAAAGCACACTTTTGGGGGCACATAACTATTCCAAAGAAATGGGCACTGTCCTTGTGTTACCACCAACCAAAAGCACATAGCTCTCTTTAACAATGTACATCCCATTTTTGCCCCCTTTCCAATGTAAATTGTCTTTCTCCATTTGATTGACACTTCTACTGGTGATCAAGCAAAATAAATTCTGGACTATGTCCAACTCCCAATCATTAAATGGTCTCACAAAAGTGGGCATCCAAGCCCCCTCCCCTCTTGAGAGATCCCAAACTTCAACCACCTTAGCCCTTTTAGAACAAGCCAAAGCAAATAGGGAAGGGAAAGCCTCACAAAGTGGCGTCTCACAGTATCCTCAGCTTATTCTAGTCCCATCCCCAACCTAGCGAACATCTTTCTTCCAGCGCCTAGATTCTTTGCCTGGCGCCCATCTTTCCATAGGCCCGATCAGCGCCTCTTGGGCTCTGGTAGACAATCCCCTTCATCGGTGGCACTTGACTGGTCTGTCTTTCAGTGGAATTATCCTCCTTTGCAAATCTCCACCCATTTCCCGGCAAAGACCTATACAAGCTAGAGGGTTGCAGTTCCCATGCCTCATTTTCTTTGCATGACAAGCGGTACTCTAATTTAACGGGTGAGATTTTCCTACCAGTTTCCGCCTCCCCACCAATGAATCTCTTTGAATTTTCTCTTGCCTGAACTGCACACCCTTTGGTAAGCGAAAAAGGGACATTAGGTAGATTGGCAAGTTTGAGAGAGTGCTTCTTATGAGGGTAAGTCTTCCCCCTTTAGAGATGTATTGTCTCTTCCATAAGGCTAGTTTTCTCCTAAACCTCTCTTCCACACCATCCCAAACTGTGGTAGAATTGCAGCGCATACCCAAGGGGAGACCAAGGTAAGTCGTTGGGAGGGTTCTTGTACAATAACCTAGCTCGAAGGCCAAAGCCTCCAAGTTCCCCATCCCAGCGAACTCAAAATGAAACTTTTTCCAAGTTGATCTTCAGCCCTGAGATTGTTTCAAACCAAGCCGAATCCAGTTGAGGTAGGCCATGTGATCCTAGGCTTTGCAAAACACAAGTGTCGTCCGTGAAAAGAAAATGGAAATGTCATGCCATATCACCACTTACATTGAAATCTTATACTAATAAGCTTTGTCATGGTAAAGCTAAGGCAGCTTTGTCAATTAGAATAGAGAAAGCCTCCATCCCAAGGACAAACAGATATGAGGAAAGAAGGTCCCCTTGCCTCAACCCTCCAGAGCTCTTAAATAAACCTGTTAGGCTTCCATTAATTAACACAGAGAAAAAGGCTGTAGATATGCACCACTCAATCCATTTGACCCAATTTCCTCCAAACCCCATTTTCTTTAAGACCCTTAAGAGGAAACTCCAGTTTAGATGGTCATAGGCCTTTTTAATATCCAACTTGCAAAGGATACCCTTCTCCTTCTTCTTCACCATCGAGTCTACTACCTCATTTGCAATAAGAGATGCATCTAAGAATTGCCTTCCCCCTGCAAAAGCATTTTGGGCTTTGTTCCCTAGGCTTCCCGTTACTTGTTTTAATCTGTTAGCAAGAACTTTGTGACAACTTGTATAGTTCACACGAGCTAATAGGCTAAAATCGCGAGATCCTTTGCATCCTTTTCGAATCATTACTAAGAAGGTAGTGTTCAAGCTCTGCACAAACTTATCTGAATTATAGAACTCCCTGAACATCCTCATTATCTCATCTTTAACTCCCAACATAACTACCAAAAAGTTTTTGTGAACCCATCCGGCCCTAGAGCCTTGTCATCATTCATCTCACACAGGGCTGAGTGCATTCTTCTTCTAAGAAAGACATTTCTAGCCTAGCAGCTTCCTTTTCATTGATCCGAGAAAAAGATAAGCCATCAATGGTAGCTCTCCAATCACTAAGATCTGTGAGAAGTGCCTTGAAGGCACTCACAATTTTCTGCTTTAAAATGCTCTCCTTAGTAGCCTAAACTCTGTCTATTCTCAAATTGGTAAGGTGGTTCTTCCTCATATGGGAGTTTGTCATTCTGTGGAAGAACCCTGTGTTACTATCCCCCTCCTTGAGCCATATTTCTCTAGATTTTTGTCTCCAAGAAGTTTCTTCCAAAGGGCCCATGATTTAAAATCTTCAGTAGCTGCCGCCTTTTCCTCCATCTCACTTAGAGATAGAGGTCTTTGAGCCTCTACTGTATCCCAGTAATCCACTTTTTTTAAGGTAGACTTTTTCCTCTCCACTCTCCCAAAGACCTCTTTGTTCTAGATTTTGAGCTTCAATTTGAGGGCTTTCAATTTTTCAATTAGCATATAGCTGTCAGAGCCATTCACCTCAAAACTTGGCCACAGTGCGTCGAGTTCTTCAAACTATCTGCCTTTAGCCACATATTTTCAAATCTAAAGGCATAGGCGCTCAGCCCTCCCAAGGCTTCCTCCTCACAAAGCATAACTAGGAAATGATGCGGCGCCTTGAAAGGCTGCAGTGCGCTCCTCGAAATAAGCTTCCCGATGGCCAAGATACTAGGTATGCATCCCGGTTGGCCATTCTTTGATTATTCAGCCCTTCCAGGTGAAACGCCCTCCTTCAAAGGTAAATCCTTTAGCTCCAGCTCATCAATGACCAGAGAAAATCTTCTCATAGGCACCGAGATTCTTCCTACCCGATTCCTCCCCACAGGTAAAGTCTCCTCCTAGGCACCATGGTTCCCCCCAAAGCCCTTTGATAGCCCCCAAAATCCTCTAATTTCTCTTCTCTACTGCCTGTAGGTCCATACAACCCATAAAAAACCAAGTAAAGTTGTCACTCCAGTTACGGAACTTGCAAGATAAACAGCGACTCCTCTACATCCATGGGTTGGACCAATCTTGAGTCAAAAATATTAGAATACCTTCACGAGGCACCCACGGCGTATTAACATCAACCTAATCTGAAACCTTCAACACTTAAGCTCCTTATCAACCCACGGGTAATCCCTTGGAGCTTGGTTTCCTAGGGACAAACTAGAGTTCGCGTGCATTTTCAAGAAGGCTTTGATCATCTTACGTTTTTCAGCATTGTTGGCCCCCCTCACATTCCATGAAAGAATTTTAACTTTTAACATAAAAACGAAGAAGGTCCCCTCGCCCCTCTTCCTAAGGCTCTCGGTTTCAGGCTCTCTTTATCCTTTACTGTCCATGTCAACTTCTTCAGCTCTCGGTCAAACTTGGTAGACCCCTGCACCCCTTTCCCTTTGTCATGTTGCTTTCTTTCACTGATTCTAGACATTAATTAACAACAAGAATTCCTCTTCAAAACACACTTGATAAGGACATGCCCAGCATTTGCTAAACTTATTAAGACAGCTTTCCTCTAAGACTCCCCGTCTTGCCCCCCCCTCAGGATATTCGATCCTCATCTTCCATATGGAACCTTTGGACTTCTCGACACCACCACCACCATTTCCCGCCATACGGGAACAATCACCTTCGATCGGCATCCTGACTCTTAGCGGTTGGGAAGAGAAATGCATCCACTTTCTCCACTATTGTGCCAACAACTTCCCCCACGACCAAGGGCCTCTGCAGTATAAAGGCTCGGTCGAGATGATAGGAAAGTCGCGAGTTGGAACATACCTTTTCGTGGATTCCTCTCTCATCTTTACTTCCTCACGGATCTGGAAGCCCATCACTTCGGATTGTCGTCGCCTCCACTTCCTTCCACCTCCCGACAACCCTGAGATTGTGTGATTACTTAGCACTAGCGAGGACCGGGCTTATTAATGTAGGCCCTCATATTATTTCTCCAAAGGCCCTCTCTTGGGCCCCGAACCTCGAGCCTTCCCACTAAGGTACAGTGTTTATAAGTCTTGAGGCCATGGGCCCAAGTTATCTCAGGCCCACCCAGTATACTTTTGAGTGAAACCCACGGAGTTCCCCCAAGATATTTTCCATGATCTTGAGGACCCCAGAAGCCCACATCTTTTTCTGCGTGGCGCGCATTACCAGTCCCCTACTCTGTTGTCCCTTCAAAGCAACGATTATGACCGACATGATGACCATTGCCCTGAAGTCTGCACATGCTTTGGCTTGCGTGTGTAAGCCACTCATCTTCTTCCTCCCGCTTTTCCCACTTCTAGTTTACCATTTTATAGTCACCCTTTGATGGGTAGACGTCGGCGCTTTCCCACTTCTAGTTTAC